>JAVMSB010000145.1:0-75944 GCA_031761475.1 Penicillium pancosmium | reverse complement strand
CCCCCACCCGCACCACCAGGCTGGCACCAAGAATGGGAGCCCTCAACCCGCCGCGCATTCTGGGTCGAAGAAGCGACCGGCCGCTCGCAATGGGAATCTCCCTTCCCATCCGCCGCGCCTCAGGGTCCTCCGAGCGGATACTATGATGGTTCTCGCAGTGTTCCTCCCCCCGAAGGTGGTGGATATTATGCGCCGCCCCCTGGTCCTCCCCCGTCCGGATATGATGAGCGTGGCTATGGTGGTGGTTATCCCCCGCAGGAGGAGAAGAAGTCTAGTAATGCGGGTAAATACCTTGCGGCTGGAGCGGCTGGTTTAGCTCTTGGTGGTATTGCGGGTGCTGTTATTGAGCATGAAGTTAGTATGTATTTCCGGAACTAAACCAACCTGAATCTCAATTGAGTTGAGGTCCCCCATGGAAAGAAGAGACGTGTTGCTAACATCTTTTTGCAGACTCCGACGACTCGTCTGATAAGGAAGAACAGGAGGAACGGGAGAATGAAATGCGCCGTGAGGCCTATGAGGACGGTCGTGAGGATCAGGCTGAGTACGCCGAGGAGTATTACGATTAGGAAATTACTCAGGTCTTTATTCGGGAATCCTAGCTCTGTTGGTTTAAGTGCAATGCATGAGCCCGGAGATTCTTCTTGTGCAGTTCATGGTATTTTTTGTAGACGTGGTATTCCGTGTAGATCCACGCGGAAGTGGCTGAATTCAGCCCTACAGCCCTGTAGTTCAGATGAACTGAACTCAGCCTTATGGAAAATGGACTGGAAAGGTTTGAAATTTTCAAAACCCTTGGCAAGACCAATAACCACTGCGACGAAAAACGAGACACCCCTCCATCTAGATCTCGTCAGCAAAACATTGGCGCATTTTATGTTCTGGTTCTAGCCTATCATTACGAGGCTTGGATGCATCTGCCCCGCATATATTCTGGGGTTGATTGGAGCCACGCGATCTCGACGTGTTTGAAATTAGCGCCAGCCCCCAAGCTACGCACCAGGCTCGGTCTATGAGGCTGAGTTGTATGGCTGTGTTCATGTGTGTGTGTTGGCTTGCGATTCCAGAGATTATCTCAGACGTCTTCCACACTTGCGAACGCTGAAGATTTTAGATCTTGCTACACTGATGATGCCACTTTAGATTGAAAAAAATCACAGGAACTGAGTTGACCATGTCTGATCCGTTCTCGATCGCAAGTGGTACGGTCGGCATCATCTCAGTGGGCATCCAGCTATGCAAACAAATCACCGATTACGCGGAAGCATGGCGCGGCTACGACGAAGACATCGAAAGCATCGGCTTCAAGGCCGGATCACTTAAAGGACCGCTAAAACAACTACGTGATTTTGTCAAAGACACCCAAGTGACAGATTCCGAAACTGCGAATGACATAGCCGAGAAGGCGTCGGAGCTTGAGCGACATTTGAAAAGACTTGAGAATAGGCTCGCTCAAGCCAAGCCCGTCATTTCCGATAGCTTAAAGGAAAAGGTTAGGAACAAGTTGAAGAAGGTGGCATATCCGGTTCGTGCGCGAGATGCTTTGCGCGAGATCAAGAACGATCTAGACAGTATTCAAACAAGGATACAATTTACATTGACAATGTGAGTACTATCGGCCTAATGCTCATATTTTCATCACTAAGATTGTCCAGTTTCAAAGCCCTACAGGCACAGAGGACAAATCACTTCGAAAAAAGGATGTCCACGCTCGTTGAAGACATGGTATAGCTCCCATTGCAATCGCAAACTTGGCACAATAATCTAACACATTATATAGCATCGTATTGTATCTACTCTTTCTCAAACCAGCATGCCGGCGCCTGCATTACTGAAATCACTGTGCGACTGTGGTAATGAATACGCCAATTTCGCAGACCCAAATTCACAATCAAATTCAATCACCCAATTTCATCCGGATGTCGAAGCTTGTCTTTCAGCAATAACGCGATCTGCCAAGCGTGCCCGCCGCGAGGATTCGGCCAAGACTCTCTTTCAATATTACAGTGGTTGGCTTCGTCGACAGATCACTCTCTCATTCTGGCTTTCAAATGGAGCGGGGGCATTTTCGATTGCACCGGTCTTGGAGGTGCAGATCTATCGGGGTGAAGGCTGCTGGGCGGCAAAAACATCTGTTGAACTATGTAACAACTTTAAGCTCGTGCGAAAAAAGGGTCGTTACTTGGAGCAACTGTATGAGGATGAGTTGATACGTAGTTGTCAAGAAGCAATTTCAGCGGGCGAATTTGGGCCTCGCGATATAGACAAATATGGACGCCCACTTGCGATGGTGAGTTGAGTTTTGAAAAATTTCGACCGATTAGCTGACAACTTTAGATAATTATACTTATATACAGTGCTGTCATGGGCTGCAGCCAGAGATTGGGGCTATGCAAATTCCTCAAATTCATCATAGAGTGTGGCTTCAAACTGAACAACAGCAGCGGGCGACTTATGGAAATTCTTTTACATGCTCAATGGACAGAAGCTGATTACAGATTCGCTCTGTACCTTATCAACCATGGAGTTTCTTCCAATTCCATGCCCCGGAGCCGATGCGGCAAGGAAAATCTTCAACGCCTCCTTCGCATGGACAGTGAATGTAAGCTCAAGTTCAGATTGGGGAGTTTCACGCTATATCTGACAAAGATTTCTTTGAAAGTTGTGGACCTACCGGAAATTGCAAAAATCATTCTAGGGGAGTCTGAGCTGGATCTGCGAGAAGCGTTAAAATCTGGAGTTGCAAATGTCAAGGATCACATACAGCATCTATCATTGCTTGAGCTGGCAGTTGGATGGCCGGAGGGAGTGCGTATCCTCTTAGAGTTCGGGGCGGATGCCTCTTCAGTGGACTTGGATAATTCTTCATATAGCCCCCATTACACAGATGATTCTGATTTTCCTAGATACCGTGATTCAATTACCCCGTTACTGCAAGGTGGATGCATTCTGAAGAGCCGCACCATAACGAGCTGCAAATCTGACAAAGTCCGATCTCTCTTGATCGATGAATACTCGAAGCGACGGAGAACGCTACAATCTCTTGCCCAGACCTGTTTACCGCCGAGAAACTTTGCTGGGATTTCTAATCCTGCAAGTGCCGAGTCAATTCTCGACGTCCATGCTTTTCAGGTTTTCACAGAGCTCATAAAAGAAGGGTGGCCAGTTGACCCGTCCTTGGGAGGTGGTTTGGACGAAGATGAACCAGTGTATCATCAAGAAATCCTTGCTCTGGCTCCTTGGGATGGTACTTACCGTCACTACATCTTTGATCTGACTCCCTGGGACGATTTTTATCGAGCTGGCTTCCGAGACATTGATACACCGGATTCTCGTGGCCTCACACCCCTCATGGTTTGTTGCCTCCATGACGAGTTCGATGAAAGGGCTGCAATATGGCTTGTTGATAAAGGGGCCACCCTATCAAGAAGATTACCGCTTTCGAAGGCAACAATCGCTCATCTTTTGAGCTCTAAGATTACCCAAAATCTCGAAGATGCTATCTCCCACGACAGACTTTACCGGTCAAGACGCCGCGATACGCTGATAGAAACGATCAGCACGAGAAAAGAAAGTATCTTCCTAATTCCCTCGGTGCAAGATTTCTGTACCTGTGCATGTTGCGAAGGGGGCTGTACCACACTTCTAGTGGCACTTCGAAAATGCAATGCACGATTTGAGAATCCCTGGCGTCCTTCGCCCCAGCCCGGACGGACTCAGTATTCCTTGTTGCTAAATTCTCTCATCGGTTTGACAGAAACCACCACAGAGAGAGACCACAGCATCATTAGACTCTTGACATTTGAAGCACTGGGATTAAGACATACGTGTTGTCGTGAGATCAGCACGAGTTTCGTCAAGCCAGGTTATGCAGATGACGCCATGGATGAAGAGGAGGTACAAAGCATTCAGGATGAAGACAAAATTTCTTATCAACAGCTTGATGATCTTGTCATTAAACTCATTGCTTTGTTTGACGAGCTTGAATTGCCCATCATGGAGTTCTTGAATGGCTCATGGCATACTCACATGGCCGAAATCCTCTCAGCCCTTGACTCTTACGACGAAGAACATATCCTGCAGACAAGAGATCTTGGCGTATTCCTGAAGCCAGCTGAACTTTACGAGGCTCCTGCATTCTTCTATCTTCTTGGTAATCAGGTTGAAGAACTGGAAGATGAGGTTACTGTTTCCGATGATTATGATGATGACGATAAAGACAACGCGTTTGATGATGAAGCCGGGGATGGCACACCAAAGTCCACAGCATAATGCATTTTCTGACTGCGCCTGGAAGCTGTATTTATAGAAACTAAATAAAGCTACCTCAAATTCTGAATGTATTGGTTGCCTTGTAACAACAGACTATTTCACAACTGCTAGCAGAAATCCGTCATGCGTTTTCGATCCAACAGTCTGCATAACAACAGCATCGACCCGATCATCTGCTCCAGCCTTAGCAACGACATCAACAGCATTCCCGTCTCGTTTGCTTTTTCCCACAATTCCACTCTCCAACATGTTCTGAACAACGTTGTCGATGTAGATCACAGTCCCTTGGCCCTTCGATACTTTCACGCCAAAGTCAAAATAATTCCACTGATTAGGCCAGTCCGCATCGATGAACACAAAGTCGAACGGTTCTCTTACTCCCTTTTCTATATCTGCTACCAACTTAGGGAGGACGTCAAGACCCGCTCCAAGGAGAACTTCCACTTCTTCAGGCACTTTAACACCAGCGGCGCGCAGATTTTCGATTGCAACATCTCGGTGATGGGGAGAAACTTCAATACTGGTAACCTTTCCACGCCCTTTGACAGATTTCGCGAACCAGATACTAGAGTAGCCTCCGAGAGTGCCGATCTCTAGTACGTTGCGGGCGGAACCGATGGTTGTGAGCAGCGACGCGAATTTTCCTTGAGTTGGAGAGACCGCAATCATTGGGAGACCCTTTTCGGTGCTGTTTGTATAGGCATGCTCAAGTCCCTGGTCGACGCCGATGAGATGCTTTTTGAGGTAGGCGTCAACGACTTTTGTCTGATCGGTTGATATGGAGGACATTGTGATGACTGGATGTCTTGTCTATTTGGAGGGTGAATAGTTCTTGTTTTGAATAGAATGGGTTGCTTGTTAGGAATCTCATGCTCTGCTGGATTTAGGTCATTCTTATACTAAAGCTCTGATCCGTATGAACCAGTGTCTCGGCTTTAGATCTCGGGCCTTCAACAATCTCCGAGCAGGGATGCAACCTGCCAAGGAGCGGCCTAGGCTTTTAACTTTCCCGTTGTATAGTACTCCGATAGCCCCGAGATCTGATAACACAAAAGGGGACATCTGCATTGTAAGACGTGATTGACCAATTTCGCCTTTTACTCTCGGAAGTTACGTCTCCGAGTCACCTCATACTAGCTGCCCAGTAGTTTCGGAAATTACTCAGATGGAATATTTGGACACTGTAGGTTGCTAAATCTTGGCACATATATCCTTTCATTGTTTCTGCAAGACTTTCAATGAATTTGGGCTAAATGAATTCGAAATTCGAGAATGTCCAAGCAGCAGGATCACCGAAAAAGAACTCTTCTTCCAGAGACTCCAAAGGGAAATCAACCTGACTGGTGTTAGATACCAGAGATTTAGAGGTGTTGACAATTTCCTTAAGACATACCGGGTTAATTGCTTCATAATCATATGCTGGCTCGTAAAGCGCTGCCAGGGCATTGGGGTCACCGGCCACTGGAGGTTCCGTCAAGTTGAGCTTTGTATGTTCAAGTTAATTTTTGTCTGTAGCAAAATCTTCCGATTACATACCATCATCTTCACAGATATCAAGTCCTCTTGAGAGCCCCGAATTCGGTGATATTGTCTCGCAACATGCTCGATCGCCTGTTGCTTTTGTCTGGTCTCATCCGAGGGATCAATCGTTGAGTTGAGTAGAGATCGACCAGCAGAAATATACCAATATCGTGTGAAATCTGTGCCGAGGCGTGTAATTCTATCTTCAAATAAAAGCAAGGAATCTTCGAGATAATCGATGGACGGTCTAATATTCATGCCGAATAGATCACCTAGATTGTTGGAGTTAGCTGCCCACTACCTTAGGGAAGAACTATCGAGTAGTACCTGGAATATTATGGGATATGTATGCACAGTGGCAAACTGCCAAAGCTGCTCGGAAATATTCTTGTCGAAAGAGCAGAATGAACGAGTATTGATGCTGAGATAATTGCCGGACTTGTTCAAGGATCTTCTTTGCTGCTTGAAAGCATATCATCCGGGAGACAGCACAGCGAGCATTGGAATCCAACTTCCTGGCAAATGGCATGTGAAGAAGGATTAAAAGCTGTTGTAGCTGAATCTGCAGAATAGCCCCAGATAGCGCCCCACCACCATCACTAGGACCCGAACGCATCCAAACTGGGAGACTTTCGAGCTCGGCCTTCACTAGCTCTTCATAATCCACAACTTGCTCCCATTGCAACGGGAGACCGAGATTATTTACCAGTGAGTTCAGCGTAGCACGAAGGGCAAAGCTAGATTTTGAAACATGTAGATAAGAGCTGGCTGTGTACAGATCCCAGTTCTTTGAGCAAGACGTGTCGTCAGCTTCATCTCTTAGATCATCATCATCAATATTCTGAACAGTCGCACAATCCGAGGAGACACCAGCAAGGGCCGAAGGCATCCCTCGGTCTATCGATGCCTGAAGCTCTAGCTCGGTGATGGTAGCCCATAGTCGTCTTCGCATCTCATGGTCGAAGCCAGTGCACTTTTGGCCCAAATTCCCCGGATCTCGGTGAAATCCTGCAGCCATGGCCTGTCTGAGCAGGGTGCCTGCCTCCGTCCAGATGCGTTTCTTTTTGATCACATTGACCTGCTTGGAGAGTAATATGAGACAGCGAATCTGCCATATAGCTAGATAAATCTGCTTATGGCTTTGATTTTGAAGCCAGCGTTCGGATACTTCAATCCACAACGCCGCACGTTCACGTACCACGGCGCTGTCACCAACGTGGGTGCTTTTTTCTTCCGACAGACAGCTCGCGGTGGACATCATCAGAAGCATAAGAATGACGAATGCGGGCCTGGCAGCCCTTCTGTGCACTCGGAAGGATTGATACTCCTTCCAGAAGCTTGGAACGTGAACGATGCGATATGTTGTCTCGACCGTGTCAAGGTAGGCATGAATCAAGCGATTCGATGTATTTTCATTCGGAAACAGATGGAGGAAGTCCATTTTGACCGCAGGAAATGCTGTTTGCTTTTCTGCCTTCCATTTAATTTGCAGAGACTTGAGTTCGCGTTGCACACGTGGAAGGGATGGATGTTGCTTAATGCTGTCCTGCATAAACGAGCGGAGTTCGGGAAACTAGCAACAGTGAGATTAAGTACGTAAGATATCCGAAAATAAACAAGATCTGGATCTTACATCGCCAATCAAGCTCGTGGGATTGCTTCCCCCGTAAAATTGCGTTTTGAAATTCTTGCCTCTAAAGATGACATTCTCCTTCTTCCGAGGCTTTGGGGGCTCCAGTAGATGTAGCGAATCTGACATTATAGCTGGTCTTTCTCTTACCAAGGGGTTCATCGCTTGCTCTCCTAAGAGCCCCCAAGTTCCTTGGCTCTGCGGGGCTTCCAATGTAGGATTTCTGATCGTTGCTGAATGGGCATATTGGCCCTGTGGCGGTGTAATTATTGGGATTGGCGAAGCTAGCGTATCACCCCGAGGCTCGACATGAGAGTGGTTATTGTCGGAAATCTGCTTTCTGTGGTTTATCGGTGGATTCTCGAAGACGCACTCAATCCCTTGGTTATGGCATCGACTGCAAGAAGGGTAGTTTCGATCGCATCTCAGCTTTCGGCGCCGGCATTGTAAGCAAGACAATGTCCGTCTTTTGCGCTTTGATGCAACTTGAGGTGATGGAGTTGTGTTATTTTCCTTCGGGGACTGCATATCGCATATATCCGGCTGGGGTGCAATGAAACAAAATCAATAATCCCGAGATGGGAGCCGGCGCGCGGAGATGTTAAACAAAGCTCGGAGTTTGCCGGAGAAGACGCGGGGATGCGCTCGGTTATCGAACAACTCCGAGCTACTCACTTCGTCTTGTTTACCCCTCTCGAATATTGACCAGGCACCATCGCAAATAGTGCATCGGATTTCGTGTCGGACTAGGATACGCATATTAATTAGTTTTCACAAACCAATTTACTGGAGATCCTCGAACTGTCAGTCATTTGAAGGCAACTTGTCAGACTTGTCAGGCTACCAGAGTCGGCCCTTCAATTCTAGAACCACCTCAACACACCGAGTTTCCCGGGATGACGACTATAAGCATGACTAGTCGGAGGCAACATCTTCCTCTCTGGGCCAAAATTCCGTTGAGTATCTTGCTCAGCCCGTTGATTGTATTCTATCTTGTGGAAGACATCGTGAAAGACAGACAGAAGGCAAAGCGAACGGAAACTGAAAGCTACATCCCCACCGGTAAAGAACAATGACAGTACAAAATCCAGGGTATCTTGGAGCTCTTAAGTTTTTCCAGCTTCTTGATTACGCATGGAGTTTCTATTTGACAAGGATTGGGGCCGTACTTGTTTCCGCTCGAGTTCCGGAAAGCAGGAATAAAGGTGCAAAAGTCGTCATTGCATCTGCATTGACATCTACCCTTCTGGTCGCCACAAAAACAGTCATTTCTTTGCCTCAGCAACAGGCACTGATCCAAACACGACTTTGATGGATCTCCAAGAGATTCGGAGCACATAAATCGTCAAGGCGGCAAGATTCACCCAGGCCAGAGCAGCACAATAGATGAAAACCTGTGGCGGGATCATTTTAAAAAGTGCCACTGGATCAAAACCCGCCATGTCTTTGAAATGCTCAATTTGGGCGAGAGAAGTTTCCTCCAGGTCAGAGGCACTCGCATTCGCAACTGGATCATTAACGGTTTCCTCGACCCTTTGAAATGCGTCATTGTATATCGCTGCAGCCATCACTCCACCGAAAACCGTCGTGAAAAACATGATGATAGCTTTGAAAGCGATCTCATACAGCCAAGCAGCGGAAAAAAGCAGCATGGCGAGTGCATGTTGACGCGATTGGCGGTATCCAGTCGTGAGACGATGCGCGATAGAATTGGGATATTGGTCGCCATCAGGGCTCTTTTGGCTGGGATCCAGGAAGACCACCAGGCGGCAAGCAAGGAAAGTGAGCAGACTGATTGACGCGATCGGCTCGATAAACTTGCGGCTCTGGTTGAGGAGGTCTAGAGCCGAAAATCCCAACGCCGTAAGAGTCCACCCAGTCAAGAGGGCAATGGAGATAGACGTGTAAACGCGCGAGCCGAAAGAAAGCGAGAGTGATGCCATTCTGAATTCTTTTGGGGGATTTTGGGAGAAATGAATTGAAGAATTTGAATTTATTTCAACCCGAAAGTGGCGGGCTTTTTATTTGTGTTTTTTTTTAATTGAAATGGCCCCCATTTGCGGCTCTATTTTTCCCTTCTTCCTCCTTCTCTTCTCCACTTAAGTCAGACAGGGTCTTCTCTTCCGAGCCCCGCAGCGCTACTTTCGCGCTTTCGAGTCCAGTATTGGCTAGTAGTAAGGCCACTAGGGCCTCTGGAGTACTCTCGGTTATGAGCACCCATCGCTAGCTAACATGAATTGGGTTGAATGGCAGCCTTGTACAGCTGGACCCTGCATTGCATCAGATGGAAATATGTTCGGAGTTCTGAGTAGCACTCGGTATTTCTGGGGTTCCCTCCATTTGCATTTACAGAATCACAATATGTACTCCCCAGCTATAAGCTAGAAATCTATGACCTTCCCTGGGTTCAGTAACCAATAAGGGTCTATGCTCCTCTTCAAAGTCTTCATTACAGCGATAGTGGCCGGACCCAGCTCTTTCTCCAGACATTCCTTTTTTCCGAGGCCAATTCCATGCTCGCCGGATACTGTACCATCCATCTTCAAGGCCTGTGTGATCATAGTATCAACACAGCGCTTCACTCCCTCCACTTGGTCGGGCTTCTCCGGATTATACATAACAGTTTGGTGAAAATTGCCATCGCCAACGTGCCCCAATACAGTTGAGAAAAGGCCAAGCTTAGAAGAGTTCTCTTTGGACTGTTCGACAATCTCAGCGAGGTGGGATAGTGGAACAGCGACATCGGTTGACCAAATCTGCGTGCCTTCTGGTCTGATCGCAAGCATGGCCCAAAGGGCGGACTTTCGTGCTGACCAAAGAGCTTCCATCGTCTTCTCATCTGTAGCAGAAACAAATTCTGAGCCTCCATAGGCGGAACTGATACTTTTTGAAGCCCCCGTGCTATCTTCAACGGTCCGCTGCGATCCTGAAAATTTGATGAACAAGGTAGGTTTCTCTTGCCAGAGCTTTCCAGCAGTGCCTCCAACTTGGTTCAGAACTCGCATTTGAACGTCGTCCATCAACTCTAGGGCAGCTAAAGATACTCCGCTGCGAATCATCGCGGTCGCCGCGTTAGATGCTTCCTTAACGGTTGGGAAGGCGACAGTGGCAACACCAAAGTGCGAAGGCACGTTTGCTAACTTCAAGGTTGCCTCCGTGATAATACCGAGAGTTCCCTCAGATCCGACAAATAGGGAATTTAGATTATATCCAGCGGAGGTTTTGCGCGGTCGGCGACGAGTCTTGATGACAGATCCATCTGCAAGAACGACGGTGAGATTCACCACCCAGTCCTTCATGGTTCCATAGCGAAGAGCGTTTGTCCCACTGCAGTTTGTCGCGACCATTCCCCCAATATGAGCTGTAGGACTGGGATCCAGAGGAAGGAAAAGACCCGCCGGCTTGAGGGTATCGTTGAGATTCACCCAATTCACACCTGGCTGAACAACGACATCAAGATCTTCCTCGTGGAAGGCAAGGATCTTGTCCATACGAGACAAGTCTATACTGAAACCTGAATAAGGCGCAGTGAAGTTACCCTCCACACTCGATCCCGCGCCGAAGGGAATCATGGGGATTCGATATTTGCTGCAGATCTTTGCAATCAAAGACACCTCTTCGGTGGAAGTAGGCATGATCACCGCGACCGGGCGAGTGTCAATGTTTGTCGTAGATGCCTCAGAATAACCATGAGTTTCAAGGTCATCCACATCCATGCTCACTGCGTCTTCGCCCAGAAGACTCTGGATCTCCCTCGCGGCCTGTCATTTATCAGCCTGAGGCTCTCGCTCTCTCATGTGGCTGGGAGATTCTTACCTTGAGCATCATCGACTTATCAGCATAAGACGGTGTGCCGACATTCTCTCTCGGCCCTGAATCATTCGATTGCAAGATGCCAGCCGTAGCTAAAACTCCAACGGCCACGCCTACAGCTCCATATGCGAAGGGAGTCAGCGAACGTGATGGACCCGTGGCGGTCGCGTAACCTCGGCATGTGGCTCCTGGGGCTTTCACGGCTTGTCTCCTCGCGTGGAACGAGGAAATATTCCCCAGCCTCGATATTGATCTCCTCATCGTGTCACCTCTGCTTGGGTTTCAATCGTTAATTGTTGGTTGCTGCTGCTAGGGAGACGGGGAGTGGAGTGAGCGACCGCGACAAAATATTGACCCACAAGCCCCCAGAAATAGCTCCGATCGCTTTCGTGACCCGCTCTGAGCCACTAATTGTCATCTGGTACTGGTATGGAAAATGCCAAAAGAAGTCTAAATTTCCAAGTACTAAGGAAATCCCTATTTTAACACGCAACGTCGGCTTTGTAAGCCTTTTACCTAATAAAGCCAAGCAAACTGGGAGTGTAACGGACTAATAAGTAACAGTATTCATGTCGCGACAATCGCTCCTTGTCCAGTGCTTTTTTGTTCCACTCCCGAGGTCTGCCAGTTCTTCGCTGCTTCATATCTATGATCAAGCATAAGTCATAGTCACTGCCCGGTGGCAGGGTTGCTTGATTCTTCTCAATCTTATGATACTACCAGTGATTAATTCAAGAAGGTCCTGGCTACGCTTTTACTGGTAACACTTTGGATAAGTACCTCTAGGTACATGAACTCGAATTGGTATATATAATCATGCCTGCTGGCAGGTGGCTCGCGGTCGTAACATATAATGCGTGGTATTTACATCTAATTCATCAGATTACCAACTCCGAGCCCGCATTTAATGAATGCAAACAAATACGATTCGGTCCTCTCCACTGGACCGGTTTGACAGCCTTGGAGAATAGATCAGGCATTCTCGGGCAGCTGCTGGGAAGGAGCCTTGCTAACTCTGCGACCTTCGTTCTGCTTGCGATCCTCAGCAAGGGCAGAAGCGAACCTGCTCTTTGCGCGAATCTGAGGACCTTTCCAGTAGAAGACGTAGATAGGGGCAACGACGACACAAGACAGACAGGCCAGAACGGTACTGGCATACTCAACGTGCCACTTGTCCCCGATATTGTTGTACATGGGTGTCGCGTACATGGCGGAGATACCAGCGAGGAGATCACGAGCGAAGGCGTTACCACCGCAAGCAGACGCCGAGTAGGGACCGTAGGCAGCGATCATGTAGTCGACCGAAGACAGGTAAATGGCGTAGTTTGCGATACCGACCATGGTAGAGAAAATCATGGATGCAATCCATGGAATTCCACGCTCTTTACCGAAAGAAGTCCAGGCAAAGCCGAACAGTCCGATCGGCTCGAACGGTGCCAGGAACAGGAGCCATTTCATGCGACGCTCAGGCGACAGTGCATCATTGCCCTTGGTCTGTCTGATTTTCTCATCTCGCCAGAACCAAGGGAAGTACGTAAAGTACGTAATGAAGTAGGCAAGGTTGATGGGAATGACAGCCCAAGCCTGTGCAAGAATACCGAAGCCCCATCCCTGCTCGTACACGATAGCGAAGCTTTCCAGGAATGTGAAAATCAGGGCATCGGAGAATCCAGAAAGCAGGGACAGACAGAAGACGATGGGTTCGGTCAGAAGCATGCGGAAGGGCCGCATCCAAATCTTGCCGGCCTCCTTGAGGGATACACGAGGGTTCTTGAGTTCGTTCGGTCCGTACACGTTCGGATCTTCGCCACTCTTACGACGACGCTTAGCCTCCCTATCCAGAAGGATGGTCGATCGACTTTCGGGCATAAAGAAGATAATTGCCTGAGTGACACCGCCGAAGATGAGCTGGATCCAGAAGAACCATTTCCAGGTGAGGACTGATCGCGATAGGTTAGTCTAGTTCCAGACTAGAAACAGGAGAATACTCACATCGCTCGATTGGGCCACCAATCACACCACCAATACTGGTACCAATGCACGAAGAAAGGACGATGAAGGCCAGTGGGAATTGTTGATTATCGGGTTCATAGATATCGGCAATGAGACCAAGAGTCACACTACCACCGGCGGTAGAGATTCCACCCTGTGACTGGTTAGCATATGAATGTGACATGAATGTTGAAAGACCCAGAATGACATACCAATGCACGCGCGACGACAATAGTACCCCAATTGGGTGCTAAACCGGCAGGGATTTGCCAGATGTTGATCAGGAACATGGAGAGCTGGAGAATGGGCCAGCGACCGAATTCTTCACTCCAGGGTGCCCACAACTCGCAACCGATGGAGTAGGTAACCAGGTAGGCCATTTGACCAGTCCGAGCATGCTGCTCACTAATATCGAAAGCTGCCGCGAGGGGCTTGACAGCATTGGGATAGACCGAGGTGTTGAAGTTCATGGACACCTGCACGAAAGCGACGGCAGCGAGGTAGGACCATTTCTTCCAACGAGGCCAGCAGTAGCCTAACACGTCGTACGCGTCTTCCTCCTTGAGTTCGCGCTTTTCAGTCGAGGGAGCAAGATCATCGTGCTTCTCGGTTGGGGGAATGAGATCATCGCGCTTTTCAGCGGATGAAATTGAGGAGTCAGTCGCCATCCGGGGTAATCGTGGGATGGTCGGGACTGGGGATTGTTGTCAGTTGGAATTCTGCGACTGCCATCCCTTTTCTTATGTACACCGAGTAAAACTTTGATGTTGAGATTGCCCTTTCATCGTCATAGCTCTAGAAACCTGATTAAAAGAGGGTCTTGTGGAGTGCATTTGGGTGGTGTGTGGGTCGGCCGAGGTGGATGCGGCTATGTTTGCAAATTTGTTCGCGCCAATTTTGATAATGCCCTATTTAATACTGCCTACTTTCTAAGGCAGCCCGTGGGACATTTACAGAGACTCATTCGAACCGAACATTTTCGTTGGAACCTTCTCAATTTTCCTCCTCCCAAGTCATTTCCAGCCTCGTCGAAAGCAAGGTCTGAAGAAGCAGCCAGATCCCCAAAAGTGGAACAGTGCCCAGAGGATCATTGGAAAACTAGCCAATCGCACTTACGGGAATACCTCGGGAAGGGTTGAGGAATGCATCCGAGGGCAATGGCGACATGGATGATCGACGGGGGCCGCACGGGTACTTGATAGCATCGCATCCCTTGGGAAGGTTGCACGAAAACGAAAATTCGGGTACGAAAGTCGGCTAGGCGGGAAGTCAAAGGAAATTCCACAAACTCCAGGTACGTGCGCTTTTCTCAGTTGGAAGATTTGCGAATTTGGTACTGATTACTACTACGAAAAGATTTGGGGCATCCGGTTTTCACGTTGACCCACCCGATGCTGTTCACGAATCCCAGCACGCTTAATGCCCCACAGGTAAGTATTCCGAGGGGTGACGTCAATTAACGATTGCAAACAGCTGCTATCGCAGTGATAGTACTAGTATATGCACGAATCCGAGGATCCCCGCATGAGGACTTGATTATGCACCCCGGGGGTGAATGGGGGCCTTCTAGCATCTGTCGTCACTGCGAAAAGCCTCAACACGACCTTTCACCGCCCCAGCATCAGAAAATAGTTTAAATGTGCGAGTCCAGACTCGGCGTGAATCATGTAGAGATAGACGCCACCTTACTCCGATTCTTTGTCGCCCCGAATAGAGGCCGACGGCCGGTACGATTCGGAGAAGCCAAAATGCGCTCGGTGTGGCGACCGAGACAAGGGATGCCAAAGTTGCTTTGACGTTGACTGTGGGATTTCATAGCGTGGTCAATAAAGAACGGAAGTATATGTATTTTCGATGGGTGTTCGCGGCGAGGTATGTTGATGGCCCACTTTTCAGACCCCAGCCTGTTGTGCATGCCTAGTAGTTACTAATTGACAAACACATCTGCTCTCGGCGGGTATATCAACATCCCGAATGCCGAAACTAGGTAGGCTTCGGTGATTGCGAGTGGATCCAAGTTTCGGCATGAAGGAATCGAGAGATACCACTTGAGGTCCAATGTGCAGAAAGATGGGTCAATAAAAATCGGAAGCCATTTGTTTTACACATCTTTTCGTGTTAGGATTATATGCTCTCACAGAAAATAGTTCAAAAGGTTCAAGATGATACATAGGATGTATCAAGTCACGAGCTTTGACCCATAATTCTAGATATACATACATGCTGCCTAGGTGTGAATTATGGAACTCTGTCTCATATCTAACAGGAATCTTGCTGCCTTCGGCAAAGCGTTTCTACATACGAGTACTCACAAAAAAGCAATATTACCAAGGGAGCATTACATTGGAAACATTCGTGAAGATTCAACCACCACCAACTTACTACTTTTATCATCTTAGAATTCCCATGGTAGCAGCCAGTCCTACTAGTTGAATGGTGGAGCGAGCAGAGTTTGTAAATCGATGATCCGGTGCGATATTGATATTTACCAGGACAATTTTAAATATCTTTCCCCTTCGCCTAGGTAGCCTAGTACATGGTCAGTGGAGACAAAGGGCCCAGACCACTGGCATGCTGCGATGCCAAAGCGAACCCAGAGGGCCATGAGTTTTGCTACTGTATGAGCACTATGTGGTTTGCTACTCGTCGGCTACTGCCAGGGAAAGATAAGAAAACATGGCTTTTAGTATAATCAGACCACATTCGGGAACATTTTTGTCTTTGTACTAGTGGATTATGTTCAAGTTCCAAAATATACGGTTTGAAGAATGTTGGCCCATCGCGACAGTTACAGTTTTATGAAAGAGAATACCTAGGTACAAGTGTATTGCTGGGAAGCCCTCACCCAAGCCATGGCTTGCAAACTCTGGAAATCACCTGCCAGTGAGCTGGTGCTTTCAATATTCAACCGGGAAGGATTGCCCACGATTTAAGTTAATTGATTCAACCTGAAGTTTCTACTACATGAGCTTGGTCGGCAATTCAAGTTCCAAGGCTCATTGTAATTCCCAGGTGTTGATTACCTCGTAGAATCTGTGTTCGGGAATGCTAGATACACGGGTTAAATGGGCTGGCCTTGTTTGTGGCTCTGCGAGAAGAGGTTATTGAGTCTCATAATCTTCCACATTATTACTCTCTTCTTATAGCTAAAGTTTTCATCCAAATTGGATAGTCAAATCCCGAAATTTCAGTTCTGGGGTCTGTTGCGCGGTTGGTGCCGCAGGCATTCACTGGCAGGTTGTTGTGCCTGCCATGTAGACATCTTCGCTTGCTCTTTTTTTTCGTTCACAAAACTTTTGTCCTTCCTCATGACACCATCCAACGCTTTCATTGCACCTCCCAGATTTTCATCTCGTACACTGCAAAGTTCTTTCTGATACCTGCAAGACAAGGGAATTGATGACGATCGAAAATCACCCAAACCTTTGCAATGATGGAGACTACAAATAATGCCAGTGGCATTGGAGAGTTCTCTCCACAGAGTGATGCTAGTTTAGTTATCGGTCCGGAAAAGAGAAAATTGCATGTTGATTCGTGTGTCCTCGAGAGATCATCAAAGCCTTTTTTGGCCATGTCAAAATCAGTCTGGAAAGAAGGCCGCGCGCTTCGACATGGAGATACGTCTATCGAAATACCCCTCACCGAGGACGATAATATCGCCTTCGAGTACATATGTACCGCTATCTATGATGAAGTTGATATGATACCCGAAGAGCTCACCACGGACGAAGTTCTCGACATCTCCATCATGGTTGATAATTATGACTTTATGGAGGCTTTGTCATCGAAAAGCGAGAGCTGGCTCCAGGCCGGCGAGAAGAAGGCAGGTGATATCATGATTCTCACCGCAGCTGCTTACCTTCTCAACAACGCCAACCATTATCGTCAGACGTATTGGATACAACCCATCTGTCAAAGCGCTTGACCTTGCCTACCACAACGCCCGAGAGGTTGTCATTCGCAACATCGTCGAATTGACGCTGATCAACAGCGCCGATAACACAGCGGGCGGCTTGATGAAGCTGCTGAACAGCCAAATGTTCGGAAATTCGTGGAGAAACTCTATTTTGCATGATGGAGATGGTTTTGGTGGCTTCGGAGCGGCATCCAGCAACGAGAGGTACTGTTTGTTTGTCATAGCACTACGCCGAGCCTTCAGAGACCTTAACACATGGCTCCAACTTAACTTAAGTGGCTCGTACATGTCTCTTGTCACCGAAGGTGATGAACATACAATGAATTGGGGACTATTCTTCAGTGAGAAGTCGGATATTATATTGACTGCCACTCAGAGTCTGAATCAAATGGACCAGGCACACTTGCAGAGAAAAGACCTTTCGCTATACACACAGTTAACAGAGCGATCGCTCCGGAAGGACCTTGCCGTCACCTAGTTCACGCCTGTTGTGAGTGGTGGAGCATCAGGGCATATTCCTGCATAAGACTACTCCAAGATAAAAATCTCCGGCCAAAGGTCTTCGATTGTGTCTGTCAAGCGATAGAACAGAAGGCAGTTCGTGCCAATTTACTCAGTCCCAAAAGTGCGTCAGTGTGCACATGCGATGTCGGACCTGGCTGGAGGGAATCCTGGCGAGGGTCTGCGACTCTATTGGAGGAACTGATAAAAGATATGAGAATAGAATAGGTCTTTGCCTTGTGTGTTATCGGAAAGAGAAAGCGGAAAGTGTAATCAGATGTCATGGACATTGGAAGTCAGAGCAGAACTCCTTTGTTCCCAGGGTATATACTCTGCACCAACTAAGCTGACATTTGCCCTCATGCCGAAACGACAAACCACTGATTGCTTCGATATTGAAGTTCGAATATTCTACAGCTTCTTCGTGCGTCTTTCTGATTCAGTATTGAGTAACCTGGTAATCCTCACCGCCAAGCAGAATGTAATTTATTTGTCTGGATGCGAATTGGGCACATCTCGCGTCGCTCAGGCCACCCCATACACCTCGCATCCCCGGATTTCCACATTTGCCGTTTCCGCCCTAGTCCATTTAAATACTCCGACTTACCTAGCCTCACTTTTGATCTCGGAGTTAGAAGTTGCCTGGCTCCTCTTCTTGCACGTTCGGCTCTCATGCTTTACAGCAATCGTCAAATATCCCGCAAAATAACACGATGACCTCCCATCCCAGCCTCCTCTATTCGACAACATCCATGGATAAACACGAACCCCGATGAGGTGATGTGCTCTCTACAACAAACACGTCGACATCACATGGCATCTTGGAGAGAATTCAATGGCGCTTGGACAATTGGGAAGTCTGGTTGAGATGAGAAGGGAGTAATTGTGGTCTCAAGAGCCACTCTGGATGCCATCTCAACTGGCTATACTCCATAGGCAGGCGGTACCAACCCCCGGCGACGACAAGCTCCCACAATTTCGCATTGTGCGGGTGTCGACTGCTGTTTGCCTCTAGGTACCAATATTTAAGGGAGACAACACAGCAGGTTCACACGATTCCCATTTATGTTACCTGAAAGATCGTCTTCTACATTATGTACGAGCATAGTATTACAGAAAAATCGTTGTATTAAGTGGAAAGAAAAGCCCATCAATAAATTGATCTGTATCATAAGGTATCTCATATATTTAGGAGACCTAAGTACAAGCGACGAAGTTGTTACCGCTAGCACCGGTGTGCGTAATCACACCAGCAAGCTGGTTGCCAGTGTTGAAGATAACACGGTCTGCGCCAGGAGAACCACCGCTGTAGGCGCTGCCCGAGCTCAGGATGGGAAATTCATAGTAGGTGCCGCTAACGGAGAAATCGAAACCTTCGTAGTTGTGGTAGACGTGGGGGTAGGAGTTCGCGGTCGAACCCGCGGAGTACAGCTTGTAACCAGCGGATTTGGCAGTGCTCACAGCGCTGCTGGTGTAGCAGTTGCTGCCACAGGTGTAGGCGCAGGCGCGAGTTTGGAGATCAGTGGGGATGGCGACAGCAGCAGCTCCAGTTAGGAGGAGGGTAGCAACTGTGATGATCTTTGGATCTTATATTAGTATGGAATGCTTCGGGGGTGGAAAGTGAGTGGTTGTACCTTGGTGAACTGCATCTTCAAGGTTTGGTTGAGATCAACGGGAGATCAGCTGGATTGTATGGATGATCTTCGATATCTTGTTGATCAACACTAATAGCTGCTGGATATTCATGACTTTATATACTTCTTCTTTCATTGCATAAACATAACAATATCCCCCAATTCTCATCCTGGCACCCCCTCATCTTCAGCCGAAACACCGCCAAGTGATGTTACATTTGGCCTTCCCGTCGACTCAACAATCCAATTGGCCGTGTGAACTGCACGTCCAGGAACTACTTTCTTCTCGAGAGCAGCCATACCACAAGAGGAATGTCCGCCGATCTGTAATGATTTGGGGATGAGGTACAAGGCGGAGATGATTGGGCGAACCAGGAGCGTGAGGAAGTGACTGGCGCTCGGAATTTGGCCATGTGCCCTATTTGTCGGCACTGGGCTGAATCTGGCGTGGACCCTTTGCGTGCCGAAGCGAATGTTTCTGCAGGTTGCTATCGGACCAATGGGTGGACTTGTTGACGGCCACGATGTGAGTTTAACGGTCAGATCGTCAAGTTGATGTGGGGATCCAATTTGCATAGCTAAGAAGTCGCTTGTTGAGATGCATATTCCTAGCTCGTCGTAAACAAAAGAAACTTCCTTCGAAGAAAGCAAAAAGAACTGGATTTTATGGATAAACAATAAGAATTCGGTCGCAGTGTGTTTGGTTGTTGCTTATCGCAGACGGAGGACTCCGATGCATCTTGGCGCTCCGACGGAGTCCGAGTTTGAGGAGGACGATTGCATACCTCCACAGTATAGATTCTATGCTGATTTATTGACCTGCAAGGCAGTATATCTAGCCAATATATTATACATTCAGGCAGGGATATCATTGGTCGAGGTAATACATCAATTCTTGCACCAGTTGGAGAGCTTGGTACTCACACCGGCACTGGGACATATGCGACCTGTAACCATTCGGTCCGCCAAGTAGAGAAGGGCAATCATCTCCGAGATCAGAAGTCTCGGAAGAAACTGTCATAATTAAGCGCTCGTGCATGCCCGAGCACCTGGGTGGGCATTGAATTTTGAAGTTGAAGTGGTAACATTATTAAATGCCGGGATATGAAGAATTAAGTTGGCAAATATAGTACATTCCAAACTTCTTGTACATGGCGTTCAGGCCAATTTGAAATTGTGCCCGGGTGTTCACCACTTGGATCTTCAAGTCGAAGCACTCCAGTGGGCTCCAGGAGCCTTTTGCCTAATACTTGGGCACCTCAGTCCGCACCCGCGCTCCAATACAGCGACCCGGATGCCAGATAGCAAGCAGAAGGACAACAAGAGCAATGGGTGCGAATTCAAGACAAGCAAAGTAAACCTCATTAGTTGACAACTTTCCACCAAGACCCTCCGCTGTCTCCGCCAGGCGAAAGATAGTTCGCAAGTAGACCATGATCGTAGCAACCGAGAACGCGAGACAGAAGAGACGAAGGCCATTGTGCTTGATAGCATGACGAGCTCGAAATTGGAAAGTCGACATGAGAATGACGAAAATGCTCATAGCAAAGACTTGATACGACAGACCACCTAGAAGGATATGATTTGCCGTAGTTGGATCTTCCTGGCGTGATTCCTTCACACCGACCAGTACCGCGCCTGCAATTTGCACAACCGTCGAGATAACATCAGAGGTGATGAAGAAAGCCAAGATGACCTTCGGGCTCAGGAACGAGTAGCGGCTGCCCAGTCTTGGAATGAGTGCGGAGAGAATCGTGTAGATGCCCGCGGCGAGAAATACCGGAGCCGTCACGATGAAGAAGTAATTCAGAACGAAATAGATGAGATTGTAGGGGTTCTGCTTGGCCGAAAGAGATCTAGCGATGTATCCGATAATTTCGAAGACCAACCCGACGGAAAATGTCATCCACCACCAGCTGCGAGTCGTAATGTTCTGCACCGTATGGACGATGAGATGAAGGAAAAACCACGTGGCGGCGAAAGCAGCGACTGCGATGGATGGCGTATAGCCGTAGATAATTATGCTGGTGTCATTTTCCCCATGGGGAACTGGAAAATTAGGGTCGATGTAGCCAAATGAGCGTTCTAATTTTTGCCATCAGAACATGCGGGATCAAGGTTAGTCTGAATGTTTTGAAGACGGACCAGCGATCGCGTTTGCACCCATTTTAAAGGCCGCGCGACACGAGGCGCAAATATTAAGTTGTGGGGGGTCCCCTGATTCGGAATTTTGGGAACCATCATGGCGAAGTGCCTGACTTATGTATTTCGACTAGCGAAGAGGCTAAACTGACCAAACTTGAATCAATGAAGAATCGGGTGGTCAGCGGCGTCATCTCTACCACGCCAAGTGGCGCCAAGCTGTCGATGGGAGGCGGCGAGTGCTCGATCGATCGCAATGATGGGCTTGGGGGTGCGATCGGCGTGGGTCCGCGAGCTCGCTTAGGGGATAACCTTGGCTTGAGAACCTTGGAGAAATGCCGAGCGCCATTGAAAATAGAAAGTATAAGTCCTTTTAGCATAAATAAGGTAACTGAAGGCTAGCCGATAACAACATCGCGAAGACGCGTCCACCAATGCCCTGTTTCCTTGACTGGTTCTTCCTCCTCGGCAAATTCCCTTCTGCCGGTCTGAATATCCATTTCCTCCAATTTGACCCACTTTGTCTTCTTCCAGAATTTGTAGATGATAATGAACAAGGCGAACACTGGTAATAGGATGTAGTTAATCACAAAATCGTCAGGGCTGAACGGCTTGAGAAAGCAAGTATACCCTTGGAAAAAGACGAGAAATACATTCAGGCCCAGAGAGAAATAAGTTCCCCAGGGGTAGAATGCAGCGCGGAAAGGGAGTTTCGCAGGATCTTCACCCTGTGCGACGAGCGCTTTACGGAAGCGGATGTGGGAGATTCCAATGACGGACCAGACCAAAAATGTCGCGACTAGAACTTGTTAATATTGTAGGCAGTTTAGAGATGTGGGGTGACCTACCTCCAGACAGAGTGATGAGGGCCGAATAGACCTTGCCGGCACTGGATGACTGGCCCAGGAAGACAATACAGGCGAAGACGTTGGTGAAGATGAGGCCGACCCAAGGAACTCCAGCCTTGTTCGCACGTCCAATGAACTGAGGGGCCTTTCCGTTGCGGGACATATAGAGGAGCGTTCGCGACGCGACATATAAGGAACTGTTACCCGCCGATATCACACTAATGACGATGAGAGCGTTGATTAGGTGTGCAGCGGGGAGGATTCCTGCGTCTGCGAGGGCGATTGTCAAAGGCGAACTGGCGGTCTTCGAGGTATCGCCGAGAAGCCTCTTATCATTGTATGGCATGAGGATTCCGATGAAAAAGATGGTGCCTGGGAGAAGTTAGGAAACGCTTCATCCAAAGTCAATGTGCAACCAACCAATGTAGAATATTAAAATTCGCCAGAAGACTTGCTGGATGGCCCGCGGAACAGCCTTGCGAGGATTCGCTGACTCTCCAGCGGTGATTCCGACCCTGAAATCCGATTAGCCGCGAAATAATTTGGTAAAAGGATTCTGCAAAAGCATACATTTCGGTTCCAGCGTAGAGTGTTCCGGCAACGACAAATGTCTTCGCAACACCGTTGATCGAATCTGCGAAAGCACCCGGTTGATGCCAGTACTTAAACCCAATAGGCTCAGGGCCAATACCGCCGGAACTGATGATAATAGCAAGAATGAAAAACACTATCAGTGCTATCACCTTGATCCTGGGAATTTTCAGTAACTTGCGAGTACCTCGAGGCATTATTGTTACTCACAATGAAAGCCAGAATTCCATCTCTCCATATGCTAGAATTCCGAGATTCGAAAGTCCGAGGAAGAGTGCCCAGAAAATGAGGATCCAACCCCATTGCGGTACGGCTTCGGTCCAATATCCAATAACGAGAGAAATGGAGTTGTACTCGTTGGCGAGGACCTGAATTGAATCCCGAATTAGCTATTTCTGGTCAAGCAGAAGGCCCAGGAAATGGAGCAATTCTCCTTGCTGCCGCCGCACTCACCGTCACCCATAACCACCAGTATGCCCAACCCAGCGCAAATGCGAGACTGTCGTCGATAAAACGCTCAGCATATTCGATGAAAGAACCGGTGACAGGAATAAGGGTAGCCATTTCGCCCAAAGATTGCCTAAAATGATCAGCAAGTCTATCATCGAATCGCATTGCATCGCAGTAGATTGACCAACATGACAAAAAAGACACTGGATCCAACCAGGAGGAAACTGATCAAGGCACCAGCAGGGCCTCCTTCATGAAGCGCATTTCCAGAGCTAACCAACAATCCCGGTCCAATGATACCTACTCAGTTAGTCTCCAAACGTAGATACAGAGCAGCATTGTTAAGTGGAGCTCACCCCCGATCGCAATCATCTGCAAATGCCTCGACTTGAGCTGGCGCTTCAACGGCGCCTCAAATGGATCCTTAACCCCATCGATTGGGCTAGTCGTTTTCTTGATGCTATTCTCCGTATCCGTCGCGCGGTATGCGACCGCATCGATGTCATTTTTGTCCGCCATCGTCTCGGCGCATCGAAGCTTGCTCGTTCAAATGTGAAAAACCGAGAAATGCGAAGTTGCGCAAGGGATGCGATGAAGGGAGAAAAAAAGCTGCAGGTCAACCATTTTGATCAACACGAGACTGCGGGGCCGACGGTGCTCTCCGATCCACCGTGCTTGTGATTGTGTGTGGTGACATCTGTATGTGGGCTGCGTTCATTTGCTGAAAATGTCGTGATGGGCCACGGTCGCGCTGCATTTATTGTGGGCGGTGGATTGACATTGTGGATTGCGGTGGATAATGAATGGCCTTCGGTTGTGTGCTGCTGGTGTGGTCACCAGTGGATCTTGTGAAAATTGAACGGGAATAATAAAAGTGAGTCTGGCAGAGAAATGTCGTCGTTAGCAGTGAATTTAGAGATTTGTGCGAGTACTCGTAGGGTTTGTAATGGTTGAAAGGGTCAGGAACAAGTGGAGAAGCTCGCACGCCATAAACTCAACGATGAGATCAATTGGGTCTGTGTGTACGTTGTAAACAGCCAAGTCTAATGTACGAGAGGGATCAACTACTTCATAAATAGAAGAATCATTTGCGAAAGACAAACCAGCCTTCATTCTATTTTCATCACAACCTTAAATCTGCAAAATTGAGTGATCTGACTGTCGGCACCGGCATCCCATACGGTCGGCATGTGGGGCTTCGATTTAAGCTTATCAGAGTAGATGCGATAGATCGGGGCTAACACTGGCTTATTCAATCACAGCAGGTGATTAATGTCTGCGCTTTCCAATCCGTTGGGGGCTTTGGGGACCGAATGATGCTTTCTTATTTTTCTTGAACTGACTAAGCCTGTGTGTAACATAAGGCCCTTCAAGTTGGTCTCAGAACCATCCATTCGGGTGAATATTTCATCCCCTGATTATACTAGGTTACTAACCTGCTCGACTAAATTTATTTAACTAAAGAGAGCTCCAAGTTACCGTTTTCGAAGAGACAATGTGCCCTTCAAACCTACAGTGCAGGTAAGATCTATACATCCACGTCCAATGAGACACTTTACTCAATTTCAGCAGGAAAGAATCCATCCAGGCAAATGCCGGTATCTATTTCATCTATCATTCATTTCATAACATTCACATCCTACAGACGGGACGACTTATTCTTCTTCTTCTTCTCCTCCTCACGGCCCTGGAGGTTAGGGTGGGGAGAGCGAACAGGGCGGGTAACAGCGTAGAAAGCGAGACCGCTAGACTTCGTCGAGAACTGGCCGGAAAAAGATCCATGTCAGTGTATTGCTTTTTTCTGAGCGACCCGGCGATTTGAGCGCGGAGAATGGGTTCTCGTCGTAACGAACCTTGGCCTTTGTTCCGACGTTGAAGAAGGCGAAGTCACCGGGAACGAGGTGGTGGGTGATGCCGGTGGCCTCGTCCTGGCAGAGAAGAGTGTGAGCATGGATTGAGGTCGAGAGGGAGTTGCAGGGGGAGCCGATTGACATACCAGAACATCGATCTGTCCGTTCAGGACATACTTGGTCTCCTCAAAGGTGTAGTGAGCGGGACGAGCGGGACCGGCCTCAATCTTGTAGAAACCAGAGGTGAAGTATGCGGGGCTGTGGGTGGTCTTGGTCTGGATGGAGTGGAAGTCGGCGAGGGTGGCGTTCTCTCCTTGGGGAAGGGGAATGAACTCAGAGCCGGCGCCCTTGATGACGGTGAGAGGAACGAGGTTGGCAGACACTATTGAAGAGATGAGAGTCAGCACGATTGACCCATATAAAATTGCAAGCTTGAACCTATGGCTGGGTGGCGGCAGTACTCACTTTTGGTGGTATGTGTTCGAGATTCAGATCGAAATAGAAAAGCTCAAACAACAACGTCCAGGGTCGCCTGTTATAAGGGTTGTAGCTCCGCATCGGCCGCATCCCCGAGGGGAAGTCCTGGCGCGTGTCTTTCCCTCATGAGGATGTTGAGTCCCGGCAGCATCGCCCGAGAGTGGAGAATTGGCCGGCTGGCAAGCCCGGTGCCTCCAATGAGGACATTCTGATCAGTCAAATAGCATTGCGTGCTTCTTCGAGCTCTCGTTACAGGAAGGTATTTGTCTAAAAAGTTCAGAGAACAATGATAAGAAAACGTTGTGCTAGCAAGTGTAGTCGATACCTCCCGCTGCCTTCAATCATTAGAGGAAAGTAAAGTCGATGCTTGCCTGATCGGTCCAGCGCGGGATCGGCCCGTGTGTGCGGGGAAGCCGTGATTGAGTGCGGGGTCATGCGGGGAGATACAGACAGTGTACGAAAGGACCATGAGGAGAGGGAGCTGTTGGATGCAATTGCTGTCTATTCATGCTATCAGTTTTATCAATAGATCTATTTTTATCATTATAATCATCACCATCACCATCACCACCAACATGGGTCAATTCAATTCTTGACCCCCTTCCGCCGCAGCCACATTGCCACCGAGAAACAGACAATGCCAGCAGCATAAGCACATCCAGCAAAAGCAATTAAGCCCCAGTACTCGCCATTGCAGCGATGAAGAATTTCTCCAGCGATGGGAACACCTGTCAAAGCACTGCAAAACATGTTAGCATGAACATAAATACTCAAGAGAAGCGGGACATCAAACTCACCCAAAGCTGACAATGGTATAAACCGTCGTATAATAGCGCCCGTAATTCTCAACGGGGCACAATTCGCCAACGCAAACAGGAACAAGGCTGATATTACTCCCACTGGCGAAACCAAAGACGACCGAGAAAATGATAACAGCAACAACATTCCCACCCGCCGGCATCCAAATCGCCAAAACAG
Organism: Penicillium pancosmium; assembly: GCA_031761475.1. NCBI lineage: Eukaryota > Fungi > Ascomycota > Eurotiomycetes > Eurotiales > Aspergillaceae > Penicillium > Penicillium pancosmium. Next base: position 49,329 of record JAVMSB010000145.1, on the reverse strand, counting down.
ACACCAGACAAAGAATATTGGTCAAGAGCAGCGTATTAAACCGACCAATCTTATCAGCCAAAATGCCAGGCAACCACCGCCCGGGAAACGAGCCCGCGTTCAAAAACACAACCATCATATAAGACAATCTCCGATCAATCCCACTAGCCAGAGCATACGAAGCAACATACTCAAGCGGGATAAAGAAACCCCACTCAATAAAAAAGACGCCCAACGTGGTAAATGCCAGAACAGGATTCTTCAAAATAGTTAAATCAGGCAAAAATACCTTCGCCGACGGCGGCGACGGCGGTTTAGGCGGGTGATTCGCTTTCACCAGAACGACGCCAGGAATGAGTAGGACCAATGTAATCAAACCAATAATCCTAGTCGACCAAGCGAATCCAATCTTTGGCGCGAGCATCTCAAGAACAAGTGGAAAAATAACACCACCGATACTTCCACCCGACAAAGCCAGACCCGTCGCAGCTCCACGTCGACGATTGAAAAAATGCCCAATACTAGCAACCGGGACAATGAAGATAAAGCTCGTTCCCATACCACCCAGAATTCCAATAACAACGAGGAAATGCCAGTAGAGGGTACAAAAGCCCATAGCGACGAAGGTAATGATAATCAGCGCGGAACCAATCCACATGAGTAATCGTGGACCACGAGCGTCGAAGATAGGACCGATTTGAATACCGCAGAAGAAGACCATGAAATTGTATATTCCGAAAATCCACCCGATTTGACCTGCACTTAGGTTTGAGAGTTGGTGCGTTGATATCCAGGCTTGGTAGATTCCGATACTGTTCATTAGGCCTAGGCCGCCCATGATCGAGCTGAAGCTTCCGCCTACGACTAGGTTGGCTTGGAGGCCGCCCTCTGGGTAGGTGGTGTTATTTTCGACATCGGTTTTGGGTTCGTGGTGCATTTGGTGGATGGTGGGTGGAAATAGATTGAAGTAGGCGGTATAAAAAGTAGTATAATGCGAGAATGATCGGCGAGAAAATCAGAGCGAGGGTATTGATTAAAAGTATAGCTAAACCTACAAATGAAAAGCATCAAAATCAGGACAATAGCAGCTAATTATACCTAGATCTATCCCAACCAAACGAAAACTTTTCACTTCGCCCGACCTCGACAACCCACTAATTCATCTGAAAACATCATCTTTCTCGGGGCTCGCCTGCACGTTTCCATCTATTCGCACGCCATGCGCTGCCATGCGATGCCGAGTATGAAAATTCGCCGATGGGCGAGACGACATGTGCAGCGGTGCGGCACGGCGCGGCATCACAGTGGCGCATATGGATGCCGAGAGCTGTCAGACCGATATGCAAACAACGACCCAATCATGCCCTCGGTCCGGGCGGAGAATCTTCATGATTTCGTGAATCTGGTTGGGCGATGAGTTCGCCGATGCCGAGGATTTTCTCTGGTTGCGGCGGCAAAATTGCCAAGGCTCGGCCATCGGCGGAGTCGGCCACGGATGATGCGTTATTAGGAAGTAGTTTAGTTATTTAGCAGTGGAGCTGTTTCATATTTCTTTTTGAAGTATATCTGAGTTGGCCGAGATTTGTTTGGGCTGTTTTGGGTTGTGGATTGTTGTCGGGAAAGCTTCGGCGTTCTTCGAGTTTTCCTTTACTTCGTCAGTTGAGAGAGCTATGGTGTAGTAAGTTGGCGATGTTTGCCGCGGATCATCTTCTCCTGTTATTTTGAGGCTGTCTTATACTAGCTTGAGGATAAGGGACAGTCGATGCGGAAGAATTGTGTCTATTCCAATGTGTCCCACGGTCACCCCGCTACGCTATACACAACTGCACTGTAATCCGACTGAGTCAAGGAAAGTAAATGTTGGGCCATGACCAGATGATAGTCGGCAAAGAGTGCTAAATACAAGAAAAGAAAATACACCCGAATGGGAAGACTGTGAAAAGTATTGACCGACAAAAAGAACACCAAGACCAAGCCCAAGACCAAGGCCACCGAGCCCAACCAACCCGACCCATTCCGATAAAATCCACCGGCTATGCGACCATCCCAACCACGGACGGGAAAAGGAAAACACAATTGAAAGACGCCTACCCAATTAAGAATTTCATGTCGATCTCACGAGAACTGACGGGTCCGCTTGGAGGGGCTCGGCGAGCGGAGGTGGGCCTCGCGGTCTCGACTGCGTTCCGTGACGAAATCCATATTCGGCGCTTCAAGTCTCAAGGGTATGTTTTCCTTCTCGGCATCTGCGGCGGACGACGGTGCGAGCTGGTGCGACTGCTGTTGTGGAGGGAACCCATAGTTGGGCATCGAGTGGTGGTGGAGCAGTCCCGGGTGGTACATTCTATTCATATCAGAGGAGTTGGAGTATCCTGGTTGCTGCATATACCCTTGCTGGTTGTTAAGGTTGTGTCTAAACGCGCTCAGGGACCAGTTGCTGACAACTGTCATGACACACATGGCAACCAGGAAGATAATCTGATACGAGAAGGACAAGTTAGCCGAAGATCTGCATTATAGTGGGGGGAACTGCGAGAAGCTGTAGATGCAGCTGCAGCTGCAGTTAGAAAATTACGTACCACCGCTTTCCAGCTGATTGGCTCGATGAAAGAGTTAATGATTGTCGCCATGGTGGCCGCCGATAACTTCGCATGGCCGATTTTGGCCGGGTCGCGATCCATGCAGACTTGCCAGTTATCGCACATCTTCTTCAACGCGGGTGCGCGATGCGGGCTCTCGCATCCATTGGTTAGGTAATCCCTAGCACAATCGTGGATCTCTGTGAGAATCCCACTTGACTCTTGTTCGGCCATATGCTGGAATTCGCCGCGGATGGACTGCAGGACGGACCAAACGACGTACACAGCCATCGAGAAGATGGATACGTTGAGCGTCAATTGCGCCCACCAAGACAGGATGCTTGGCATATTGGGGTGCGATTCGAGGAAGGTGAATAATTGTGATAACGCGGAGCTGTTCGTCGCTTGATCGCGCTTCTTTGAATATCTCTTATGGTTGTTCGTTTTGCCTGGTAGCCCTTCGCTACTGCTGGGTCGATCACTGTCGTCGTCGCTATCCACACGAACTCGTCGGCCAATCTCTTTATCTCGTTGTCTCTTCTTGAAGACCCTACGGGCAACAGCACCGGAGTAGTGATTCTTGCGAATCTCCCCGCGACCCGGACTAGCGTTAGGAGCGAAGCGTCCGCGGTTGTTGAACAGGGAGTTCTGCCGTTCGTGTCGGAATGGCTGCTCTGGGGTATCTTCGTTGTCTGCGTTTTCGGGTGAAGAGAAGTTCTCTGCGCCGGAGGAGAAATCGATCTCAGCAGGTTTGCGCGGTGTCGTCCAAGCTGACTGGCCAAATCGGGGGGTCTGTGAAGAGCTTTGCGAGGTGAAGGGTGCGGGTGAGGGTGAAGCCGGTTGTTGAGAGAAAAGGAAAGGATGCGAATTGGGGGCGCGGAGACCGGGGACTTTTGTCTTCTCAGGAGAACCAAATGCGCTGTATGTGCCTACAATGAGATGTTTGTTAGCAAGGGTCATTATCAAAGCCAAAGGCGCATGGAATAGAATGGAATGAAATGTATGGGAGGGAGGGGAGGGGAGGGATGAAGGGCGCACGCTTCTTGTTTTCATGCTGCAGAGCGACCTGATGGAACCCGGAGCTGGCATCACCAGGCTGGCGATGTTGCCACTCGAATTCCATCGGACTCTCAGCTGTTCTGGACTGCATTGTGTGGACTGCAGCGGAGGGGGAGGTGGAGAGAGGAGGTTGAAGTTGAAGTTGGATTGTGGGGAGAAGTTTTGTTTGGGTAAACATCACCTCCGCGGCAACGTGACTGCACGGGAGTATACACTATTGGTACTAGACTTCATTCATGGATTATATTAATAGGAAATAGGGTATTTATTAAATATTACATTGAATGACAGTGCAGGACTAATCATATACTACCAGTAAATCAGAGACAATAGATCATAGACAGTACTGTAGACTGCGGACGCCAGCGCCCACCAGTCCTACCGCACCAGCACATCATTCCAACATTAATACTAGTATACCAACACTATGTCTATATCCAAACCATACGCCATCTCTCCCCTACTCATCCATCTGCCACTGGTACTCCAACGCCTCCATGCGATCCCGTTTATTCCTCGATGCAAACCAATCCTTCTCAAACCCATTCGCTCGATCCACCCCATCCCACCGATGTCCCGGCCGAATCCCATACCGATTGGGTTGAAATGCACCCCGATATAAAGGTCTCCCTGTAACACTCGCACCGGGCGCTGCCTTCTTCGTCAAGAAGCCCGCAGCAGGATCATTCCAGCGAGCCTGCGACCGGAGATCATCATTGAGAGCCTCATCATCAATCGTCCTCGCAACAGGCATAGACTTAATCTCTTCAAGTTCCTGCTTCCGTGTCTCCTTTTGTTGTCGCTGGACATCACCCATAGCTGCCTCGCGTTCCTCCGCCTCTTTCTTCTTCTTCTCTTCCTCCGCCCTCCTCGCCTCGGCACGTTTCATGGCAACATTGATAATTCGTCCCGAGGCATCACGATAGATCGTTTCTTGTGACCCTGAATCTGCAGCGGCGGGGTCTTGGTATTTAGCCATCTCGGCCTTTTTCTTCTTCTCTTGCGCTTTTACCATCGCCGCCGTCTGCGCTGCTGTTTGTAAACCTCCACGAACTCCAGACTCCATCTTCGGTCCACCCTCATCGTGCTCTTCAACCAGTGTAGCTCCTTCCTCATTATCATCATCTTCCCGTGCAGCCCGCTCTGCAGCTGCAGATGCGAGAATCGCGTCGGCCGCGGCTTGGTCATTATCCGCGCCGGGCGCGGGTCCGCCAACACTCGTCCATGTAGATTTCTTTGTGCGTCGGAACTCGGCTGATTTGGAGGATGTATCGATAGTGGGGTTATATTCGTCGTCATCGCCGGTCTTTGTAGACATGTTGCGCAAGTCTGGAGGGTCATCGTCGGCGATGATGAGGCCGTTGGAGGCATCCGTGGCTTTGGTCTTCTTGCGCTTCTTCTTTGGTCGTTCTGTGGTTGGGTCGGCGTTGAGGTAGTTTTTCGCCAGGTAATCGGCGAGTGAACCGGGCATGGCGACGGTTGGAATGTGTGTGTATTCAAGTTTGAATGTGGTGAAGTTGAGTTGAACTTGGACTTTGAAGCTGCTTCGATCCTCCGCGGTGGAAGCTTCCAAATTTGGTGAAGCCGAGCCCGGATCATCCTTTTTCCGAAGTGTATCGCAGCAAACAAAAACTACAAGTGGAAACAAAGTGGAATTATGAAATAGAAATTGATTAGAATTTCATTATCTGCTGATTAAACTCAATAAATTCTTCCGTTTGTACTCAGGTGTTTTCACTTTTTAGTTCAATCAACCTACCCACTCTATCAGAAACCCAAAGCAGGTCACGTTCGCCTATTTTGCATCCATGCAACTGCCAGTTATATATATCATTCTCTATCCACGCATAGTAATAGTTTCATGTACTAGTATAGTCACTATGGTATATCCATGGATGTATACACTATATTCTATAATGTAGACGTAACTCGAGTGCACATCTGGAGTACCCCGCTGGTTTGACGATTGAATTTACATCGAGCGTAGAATGGAGTTCATGAGCTAGGATCAGCACTTTAGTGACAGCCACATCACGATTAGTGGATCCGACTAGGTAACAAGCTGAGGCTCAGCTCGAGATGGATGTTGATCACTGTCCAGGTGTAAAAAACTATTCAGTGTGACGAAAACAAATCCCAATCTGCCCGCTGCCGATCCAGATCTCACAAACGATCGGAAGAATCGGCGGTACGACTACCACCGAAATTACTGCCCAACATACGACAGCCATCGTGTCTACGATCGCTGAGCGGCCATTACCTCTTGCAGCCGATCGACATAGGTGATGTCAGGCAGAGACATCATCCTCAAATGATGGAACATATGCAAAGGTTAAATTTACGGCAACAAGAGACTATTGGTGCATGGTAGACCAATCATTGTATGATTCATGGATCATGACAACAATCCTCAACCCTTGGTTATTTTAGACAAAGAGGGTGTGAATGCGGTGGTTGCCTCGAATGATCTTTTATTAGGCAGCTTTAATCTGAAAAATGACGTCTATTGCCGACGAAAGTGATGTCTGTTTGGATATTATGTATTCCACGTTCTTGGAAGCACCCTGGTACCGCCACGCCAGTGGGCAGTGCGCGGGGGCTGCGAACACGAGTTAGGCATGATTCAATTCCAGGGCTGTCCACCTGGCATACTTCAAAGTTCTTCAGATGCGCCACTTTCTCCAAATACTATATACCAGTCTTCTGATTCGATCTAACAGGTTACACTTGGGCACTAACGTAGCAGCCTCCAAGCAAAAATGCCAAGCACAAAAAACGCGAGCACGAGGTTGCGGCCAAGGCGAACTCCTTTGGCACGCATCCTATTATAAATTAACACTCGCCGCTTGCGAGCGTATTGTCTACGATTTGAACCTTTGGATGGAGACTCGGATTCATCCCAGTGCTACTAGTCATGGGGTCCGAAACTCAACCAGAACCTGAAAGTTCAGAAACCCTAAGGAGCGCACTTACGATAACCAACACAAACTCTATTGATTTGAGTGAGTACAATCTACCATATCCCGAACATACTATTAGTGTCATGCTAAGCCCCTCAATGTAGACCAGTATCTTCCCATCGTCGAAGGCGCCGCTTTTGACTCGGACGAGAACCAACGAGGAGAGAGATGTCTTCCGGGTACACGAATTGTGATTATCCACACAATTAGAGAATGGGCTTCTTCCCCACAAGGTCAATCCATTTTTTGGCTTAACGGCGTACCTGGAACAGGGAAGTCAACAATTGCGAGAACCATCGCGGCGGTATTTCAAAAGGAGCGACTACTTGGTGCAAGCTTCTTTTTCAAAAAATGTGAATGTCGGGTTGAGAATAATGCGAAGCATATTTTTACGACAATTGCGAGACAACTAGGGCAATGGGTCCCCCAAATAACCCCCAAATTGCAGCAGGCTCTTCTCACCGAGCCCGATATTGCCGAGAAAGCGATGAAAGAGCAGTTTGAAAAGCTCATTCTTCGGCCATTTCAAAGTCTGGAGCAAAGGAAACCAAAATCTCTAAATCAACCAATCTTGATCGTTCTCGATGCACTTGAAGAATGTGCAGAGGAAGGTACGATTAAAGATCTCGTCCAGCTTTTTTCACGCCTGAGGGAGCTATCAACAGTACAAATACGTGTCTTGGTAACGAGTACCCCAACATCACCACTCTCAGTGGGCTTCTCACAAATTTCGACGAATGATTATGACCGCCTGCCCCTCGATGAGATTCCCAGCGAGACCATAGCACACGATATATCAGTTTTCTTGACATTTCGACTTTCAGAAATCAGGAATACACACGATTTACCATTTGACTGGCCCGGTCAAAGATACACAAAGGAGCTTGTGGATTTATCAGTTCCACTGTTCATGGTCGCTGCTAATATCTGCCAAGAAATTGAGGATTCCGATTGTGATCCACGTCAAACTCTTGTTCAAATTCTGACGAGCGAACGATACTCAAACTCAGTGGATAAGTTCTACATCCCGATACTGAATCAACTTGCCATCAGATATCGAGGGAGCCAACAAGAAGATCTACAATCATTGATCGGGGTTGTTCTTATGCTAGAGACCCCACTATCAGTTGGCTCGCTATCGCGACTTTTAGGTCTGCCGACACTGCTTACACGGGTCAGACTCAAAAAGCTGCGTTCGTTTCTGAGAGTTCAAGATGATGTGAGCATGCCGCAGCAACAATACCATCTGGCAGTCAAGGACTATCTTCTCGATCCATGGAACCGTTTCAAGACTCCATTGTGGGTGGATGAAAATGAGACGCATCGAAAATTGGCTTTACGGTGCCTCAATGTGTGTGAAAGTTTACAACAGAATATTTGTCGACTTGACTTAGGCCAGGGTGCGCAAATTCACCATTCGACTGTCACGGCATCCCTCCGGGATCGTTACATCCCTCCATTCCTACAATACTCTTGTCGTTACTGGGCAAGTCATCTGATGCGATGTGGAGACCCAGCGCCTATAATGAGGAAAGAGGTATTGCCGTTTCTGGAAAAACATTTCCTTCATTGGCTAGAAGCGATGAGCCTGCTTGGTCTTGTGTCAGAAGCACTTCAAGTAACAATTGTGCTTCAGAAGGCGGGCCTGGTAAGTCGCACGTGCTCGAATTGTATTAACATGTACTCATTATCACAGAACCGAAACACCGAAGCAATATCTGTCTTTTTACAAGATGCGAGACGATTCGCATTGAAAAACAGACGCATCTTGGATACAACACCACTCCTGATTTATTCCCCAGACTTTGTTTTCGCACCACCAAAGTCGCCTATAAGGAGGATATTTTTCGATCGTTCCACCAACACTAAATCAATTTTGCACGAAGCTAGGTTGAACATAGAAAGCATCTGGGGCCCGGAACTGCAGACCCTCCACGGGCATTCGGATGGGGTTCTCTCAATAGCGTGCTCTCCCGACGGGAAATCCATTGCGTCCGGATCATCCGATCGAACTATCCGAATTTGGGACTCCCAAACTGGTGCCCTTCAGAGTGTTCTTGAAGGAAATCCCGCGGGAGTATCCTCACTTTGCTTTTCGAGAGATGGACGGTTGCTATCTGCTTCCCGGGATCGCGCTGCTCGGATATGGGATAGCTCCACAGGTGTTATGCAGCATGTCCATAATGGCGATGCGGCTGAATACCTATGCTTCTCGCCCAGTGGACAGCTAATAACATTGTCAAACAGAGAAGAGCCAATGGAGACGCCAGAGAGTGCTACCAACAACATTCTGGCTCGTGCTTTTCTGGGACACAAAGGCCGAGTATTGACAGCTGTATTTTCTCCCAGCAGCCAGCTCATTGCATCTATTTCACTGGACAACGTTCTGTTGCTATGGGATACTAGCAAAAGAACTGAAAAGCAGAAACTGAAAACTGAGTACACACTTCGGTGTCTGGAATTTTCCCCAGACGGTCTACTCCTGGCAACTGGGTGCGTCAACGGAGTGGTGATAATATGGGATATGAATTTGACGCGTCCCATAAGATATCTCCGGGGTCACCATGAAGAAAGCTTAGCCGTATCATTTTCTCCGGATGGCATACTGCTTGCAGGTGGTTCAGCCGATGCAACTGTTGTGATATGGAAAATTGCCACAGGGGAAATCCAGCAGACTCTCCGCGGTCACTCTGACTCAGTGACATCTGTTGAATTTGTGAAGGATGGCCGAATTGTTGCCTCGGGGTCGAGAGATCGAACTGTGAGACTCTGGGAAGTGAATCCACCAGAATTTGAAGTGCACAATCTACCCGCAGACAAACGAGAGCACACGCCAGACTGTCAGGATTCTGAATGTTCAGACTTATCGTTCGACGGCAGTTCAGTATTTTCTGCACCGGATTCGATCCCCAGTACAAGGTCTTTGGAGTCAGGGAGGTTGACCATGAACTCGTTGCTCATTCAACAATTTGCAAACTTGCTCCGCGAGAACCAACAACTAGTATCTCTCATCTCGGGTGGCATATCGGAAAGACGTATCGGGCTTCTAAAAATGAAGAGCAGTTTTCGAAGGCTGCTTAAACATTTCGCGGACAACTTGAAAGCCGAAGCCCTCGATGAACGCCAGAAAGATATTCGAACATTTGTCAGTTGTTATTCGGCAAACATTACTCAAGAGCTTTTCGACAATATATTGACTGGTGGAGAACAAATAATCGAGGATTCCAGAGACAATAACCGGGAGGAAGGATTGAAAGAGCCCCGATTTCCTGTCGAGAACGATCTGAAAAGTCTTCATGAAAGTTGCCCATCCCGCGAGCGGCAGGTTGAGGACTATCTCGAAAACCTTTACGGGGTACCACCCCCTGCGAGGAGTCCGCACCAGTTGAATAAATCACCGGGCGAAAGCGAAGATGGCTCGGTCAGCGAGGAGTCTGACGATGAGGAGGCGTATGAGGGCGGCTTGCAGAATCTTGACCAAATGAAGGAGTTCATATTGGAGAGTTATGCGTATCAGATTTTCATGAGCCGTTTGGAAGAGCTTGTTCAGCCAACTCTGTACTCTCAGCTCCGGCATATTGTGAAGAGATGGTCGGTTCCAGAGCACAAAAGACATGGTCGTGTTGCTAGGTACAAATTACACAATCTTGTCACAGAGTTGCGGTGTGTGAGTCCCGATCAACTCCGGCTTGAAAAGACTTCTAGGGGCTCTTCTCTTTCGAAAACCATTGGCCGTTGGCAGCACGAAGTGGAAAGCTGGAGCGGGGAGCGTTGGGACTGGTGGCCTTTACCTCGCTGCCATAGGCCACTTCGAGAGTCGGAGTCACGTCTGCATTGGACATGCGTGAGTTCCTATTTTCTGTTTTAAGCTACGTACCTGGGCGACTAAACCATTTATACAGATGTGTGGCGAAGAGCGATCTGCAGAAATACCCGAAAAGCTTGCAAGGCACCTCCGATCTATTATCAAAAGCATTCCCGTGGATATTGACTCGTCTCAAAACTTTACATCATCTACCGAGGTGCATCTCGAGAATGCCTCCAGGGCAGCTAGTGCACAAAATCCCACCCAAATTTCCAACAGAGCACCTCAACAAAATGATCAACAGTGCAGTGGCCTGTCTGACAGTCAATCTGTTCGGAGTCGACCTTTGGCATCAAATATCAGTTTTGCCAACATGGAGGTCGCTAAGCAACACGTCCTCTTGGTGGCCAATAAAGGCGGAGACCATAGACTGGCTCAGATTCGTGTTGATAATCTCACCTGCGGGGTCTTTTTCTCAACAATGAAGAAAGAATATTTCTCCCTTCGAGGGCGTCTCCGGGGGTGGCTGAGTGCTTGGCGATTCTCTCATTGCGACTTCTACAAAGTAAGAAATATCTCTGACATTTGTGAATATTTGTCAATACTTTCTAATCTTCTTGTGAAACGAAATAAAGTTCGAAAAGTTTGATGATTATGAATTCGCAACCAGACTCAAGGACTCATTCCCCGAGCAGACCCACAGTGACTATGAGTATGATCCAAAGCCAATGGACAACATCCCACCAATATCGGAACACGAATTTACGACACGATTTTACGCCTGTCATGAGCCACGGCCATTAGTTCATCTACACCATAAATGCAAAAAGCTAGGGGCGCACTCATCCGAGTTTTTGAGGCGGCTTCCTAAGAAAAAAACCGAACTTGAACCAGCGGGCGACAAAAGAGAAGAATTTTGGGGTATCTATGCTCGCGAGAGTCCTAGTCTGAAATGGGTCATTTGCTACAATTTTGTTTGCATAGTCCCGATGCTAGTCTTCTTTGGAGCATCGATAATTCCGCAAGGGCGTGAAACCGACTTGCAAGACGCTTCCATTCCACTTACTATGATGTGTTCGATGCTTTCTCTTTTTTGGAGTGTATTTCTCAGCAGTCTACCGTTTGGAAAATCGCATTGAGTTGCTCAATGTTGGATTGGGCTTATGGATTATAGAAGAGAACTAGCCGTACATGAGGAAGAAATAGATACAAGACAATTGTCCGAGTTCCCAACGAAATTCTACAAAAATAATAGAAAATATTTGGCTGCACTGAAAAAGAAGAACGAGCAATACAATAAACATCAGTCACAGTCTTAGTCTTGTATTCAATACTTAAATAAATCACGATATCATTATCAAAAATCAAACATACGGTATCCAAAACCGGAACAACTAAATTCCATCATTCAACCAATGACCACATCCATTGATTATCCCCAGCAGCACCTCCATCTCCACCGGAATATGCTTTGAAATACAACAATCAATCCAATAACTCAACTCAACCTCACAAATCAAATCGAAATGCCCCGCTCAGAAGAAGCAGAACAATGGGCCAACGCAGTCTACTCCGCCATCCAAGAAATCCCCCATGGAAAAGTGACCTCATACGGGCATATTGCCCTACTTCTAGGAGAACGTACGTCTACACCTGATCTTACTCAGTGCTCTCTTAATATTCAGTGCTTCTTTCGTATCAGGCCAGCCAGGTCGTAAAAGCGTTATCAAGCTCCAAAATATTGGAAGACGCATTGACCGAAACAAGCCAAGACTAACAAACCATCCAATCCAGCCCAAAGACCCCGCCAAGTCGGCGTATGTCTCAAATCACTACCCGACGCTGACTCCGGACATCATTATACGAATGACACTGTGCCGTGGCAGCGAGTCGTTAATTCCAAGGGAATGATTTCTCACCGGTGAGTCCACAGTACTGCCCTTGACTGCACTCCATCCCACCATTACTACTACCTACTATATACACTTCGCTTTGCTATACGCTGCTACCTTACGAATCTACCCTTCTATTCTACATAATATCCCAAAACATTGCCCACAGCTAACCAATCATCCCGCATTCACATCAGTGGACCCGGCAGCGCCCAACGACAAGCAGAAGTTCTCCGCTCCGAAGGCGTCGAAGTAAAGGGCGATAGCATGGGGGAATTCTACATTGATTTTTCGACGGTGGGCTGGTTTCCTGCTGAGTTACCTAGCGAGGCTGAATAAACATGAATACGAACGAATCTACAATGCGATACAATACAATGCAGGCAGTTCAAATCGTATACGTTGATCACACAAGCGACAAAAGCGCATTGCTCATTCTCGCCAGATAATTTGAATCCAAAGATATCAGTGCTAGCAGAATAGAATCTATAAGAAGCCAGGAAACGCAGGCTAGGCGAGCGAGGGGAGGACATGGGCATGGGATGTGATGGGAGGAAAGGGGGCGATGGGAGGGGATACGGGGAGGCGCATGGAAAGGAGAAGAAGAACAGAAAACACCCAACCGGAACAAAAACTAGGGGAAGAATAAGAAATCCAACAAAATCAAATCAAAGACATGCCCGACCAGACTGAATCCCGTAAAGAAGAAAGAAGATGAGGAAAAGAGGAGGATCAAGATAAAGAGAAAGAGAAAATGGAGAAAGGTGAAAAAGATCGTTAGACTCACAACATCATGGTCATAGCTGAAGAAATCCAAATCGGAAAAGAGTCAAGAGAAAGAGAAAAGAAAGAAAGAAAGAAAATCAACCTCAAGCAGAGACGAGACGCTGGACTGGACTGGACTGTCATAGATCGCAACTGCAACAACCACTCCGCTCAACTTAACTCAGCACAAGACGACGCTATCCCCTTCCTCCTATCTGAATCCAACCCTCTCATCGCCTCTTAAATTCCTGGGCCCATCCATCAATTCCTTCACCGCGGGTTCCGGGCGTAATCCCCAACCCAATATCCTCCATAGCAATCGCATCACTCATCCACTCATGCGACGCCATGCCACCCGCATTAGCGCGCTTCTCGGGGAGAAGATCCAGCATGGGAAGAAGGAACTCGCTAATACGCATACTTTGCTCGACGGTGTAGTGATACTTTTCGCGGAGAACCTCGGGCAAAGCCCAGTGGCGTAGACGGTGGATGTTACGGAGTTCACCCTTGCGATTGAAGATCTCTTGCGACCATTTGCCAGATAGACATTGGGATTTGGAGAAGGGGCCGAGGAGTTCAATGATCTGGGCGATGTGGTCGTCGTCTTTGCCGTATTTTGTGCCAGACTGTGGGTCGAAGAGGTAATCTCCTGTGATGAGTTCGAAGACCTGATGATAGTAGTTAGTACTGAGGTAGGCAAAATAATCCGAAGTACACCCGAACAAGCGCGGATGTGGGTTTCTGTTGGTACTCACCATGCAGGCCATACTCCATACGTCCGTACTGGCACCCCACTTTGCACCTAATATAACTTCGGGGGAACGATATTGTCGCGTTTGAATGTCATTGGTGAAGTGGTGGCCAACCCAGCAGGCGTTACCCAGGTCGGCAATCTTAACGGAGATTATATTCGGATCGATTTCGTCTTCGGGTTGGGAGGTTTTGTTGAGCGAGATACCAGACACCTCTCTCTCCAGGAGATCGCTGTGATCTATTAGCGCAGTCCATGGGGGGAATGGGGGGATGGGGTGTAACGTACGCAGTCTTTTCGCGCTGGCTTTGCTGTTCATCTTGTTCTGTGATGCCAAGCGATTCCTTCATCGATGGAGGGTCTCCCGATGCTGTCAAGTTAGTATACACGAACCCCAAACATCGATTCATCATCTCGAAGACACTCACCTGCTTCGTTAACCATCTGACTGAGACTGCTGTGTGAATTGGAGGAACTATGCTTAAAGTCGAAACCGCTAAAGCTGCTGTTCAACGGACTGGGCAGCGGCTGGCTGCCAGTAATGAGGGTACGCCTCCGTCGGCGACCATTGCGATTGTCCTCTTTGTCCTTCTTCGCCTGCTCCTGTTGGACATGCGCCTGGACAATCTTCTCGACATCGCCGATCTCAATAAGAACATTTTCGGGCTTCAGGTCGGTGTGGATGATACCGCACTCGCGATGAAGGTAATCCAGACCAAGCATCACCTGCTTGGTAATCTGCTTGACGAGGGCCATGGGGATTCCGCGGTGGTTCCAACGCTTAATCAGACCCAGCAGATTCTCTCCGAGGACCTCGAAAACCATGCAGACGTGGACACCGTTGGGGCCCTTGTGTTCGAAGGAGTCGAGCAGACTGACGACATGTTTGCGACCGGGATGGGAGGGCTTGGCTTGGACGATGCGATTCAAAAGTTTGATTTCATCGATAGCGGTTTCGGTGTAGTGGGCAGCTGAGCGGACGACTTTGAGCGCGACGTGTTTGCCGGTGGTGGTATCGCGCGATAGCCACACCGTCGAGAAATGGCCCCAGCCGAGTTTGCGCACGACGACGTAGCGACCATTGTTGTAGGTTTCGCCGACAGCCACAGGGTGGTAGCCACCCTTGCAGTAGTCTTCGGAGTCTTCCTCTTCGGCTGTGGTGTCGAGCTCATCGCCTGAGGAGGCGGAGGGCGATCGTGAGGCGGGGGCGGAGGATTTGGAGGCGGAGGCAGTGGAGGCCGCGCCGGTACTGGAAAAAGGCATTAGTGGGGGATGGGAGATGATGAGGGCAGGTAGATGAGGATGAGGATGAGAGAGCTGGGACAGAGTGCAGGGTAGAGCAGGGGTCACGGTGGAAGCTGATAGCTTCGTAGCTGGGAAAGCCGAAAGAAAAATAGTACATACGATTCCGTCGCGCCGGGGGTCGCATCACTGGTGACGATGGGCTTCAAGTCACCCTTTCTCCTCTTTTTCCCGGTGCCATTGCCATTGGCAGCGGAGGCGGCGACACTGGCCATCTGTTTTCCCTTGCTTAAGACTTTGGTGAGATCAACGCCCTCCATGTTTGTGGAGTGAAGGTGAGGCGGGGCAATGAAGTTGCGGGCCCGTGTTGAGTGAGTGTGGTAAGTGGCTGGGGGAGTGGTGGGTGGTGAGTGGTGAGTGGCGAGTTGACTCCAGCAAGGTAAAGAGTTGACTCCAGCAAGATGAGTCTAGCGTGGGTAGATTCCCACACGATGAAGATCAAGATCAAGGTCGAGATCGTCGATCAGGAGAATATCAAGATAGAAGAATCGAGACAACGATCGAATTCCGCAAGCAGCAGAGCTGAGTACAGCTGGGACGGATGTGGCAAATGTCGCATCGGGCGACAAGTGGGCCTAAGTGCAGTAGTATACCTGGAATGTTGGGGGATGTGGCGCATCAAAGAACTGCAGAGTATGGCAATGAGTAAGAAAAAAGAGTCAAGGAGCAATCTAGGCCAAGGATGCGACAAGGGAATCGAGTCCGTGAGTTGAGGTGAGGTCGAGGGGAGATGCGGAGGGAAGAAGTGGGAGGCACAGCGGGAATAGCAGTAGACACCTGGGCAGCACTATACACAGTTGTGTATACAGCAGTAGTATTGTATACTATTATTATCAAGGTTAGATAATAAATGGAGTAAATAGTTTATAATAGAGATCTGATCTTTGCTAATTGGTCTCAGTAGTAGCATATTGTATACACTCAGTACTGCACTTGTAGGGCGAGGCTATCTCTACACACTGTTGCTTAACCTCTTGATTTTCTGGTATATATACCTAGGTATTTACATTGACATCCTGGTTCAACGTGATATTTTTCTATGTTTCTATCTATTTGATTTGATTAAATCTCGTCCAGTTCTATATCCTCTCCGCTCTCTAAGTATGCTATCTCTTCAACTACTACTATGCTATTTCTTCACAGCCTGGCTGATTCTCTTTAATTTTCTCTGGATATATTCACCTAGATATCCAGATTGTAAATTGTATTTTACCCTATTTCTCTCTATTTTATTTACTTTAATACTATCCGGTTTTACATCCGCTCCACTCTGTGATATCCCCTCTTCTAGTACCAACAATTGATGCCACCAGTATATTTCCCACCACCATATTATTCTCCTACATTTTACGTCTTTTATATATTGTATTTGCTTTTATCTTGCATCACATATTTTCCCCTATTTTTCCTAAATTAATTGTATTTTTGGTGCCGCAATAACTATTGTTGACCCCTGCTGATGTCATCCATTTCTCTCCGCACTTCTCCTCCGCTTCTTCTACTTCTCCTCTTCTTCGCCTCTTCACCTCTTCTCAAGGCCACTCCAACTGCCCCCTCTTGGGCACTCCCACCATGTCAAACCCATATCACCATCGCTCTATCCCAGACTACTTCATTTCGTCCCCCCTCGTCGCCCTGCTCTACCCTTTCCACCAGCTCCTCCTCCGTCTCCGCGGCTCTCCCCGACTCCCACCTTCACAGCCCCCAATCCGCGTCGTCTGTCTCTCCGATACCCATACACTTCAATGGCCAGATGTCCCAGATGGTGACCTTCTGATACATGCTGGCGATCTCGCCAATGATGGCTCCGTCCGCGAGATCCAAGCTGCCGTCGACTGGCTGCGCAGTCTGCCACACCCACACAAGGTCGTCATTGGCGGCAATCACGATAGCTACTTTGACGTGCGATCGCGACTTGAAGAAGATCGCGAAGATACCAGCGCCTCCGCTTCCTTTGCCGCTGTCTCCTCCTCCACAGCTTCCATCCGATCCTTGGACGAGCTAACAGCCTCGCGCATCGACTGGGGTGACATCCACTACCTCCAACACTCCTCCGTGACAATCGACTTCGCACCCTCCTCTCCTCCAACCGCCACTACACCTCTGACCAGCGACCACTCCCGCTCACTCACAATCTACGGCGCCCCCCAAATCCCCGCACTTATGCCCTTCGGTCCCGAACACGCCTTCACCTACCCACCCCACCACGACGCCTGGACACGCACCATCCCAACAGACACAGATATCCTCGTCACACACACCCCACCACAAGCCCACCTGGACATGTCCCCCATCTACTCAACAGGCTGCCCAAACCTCCTCGCCGAAACATGGCGCATCAAGCCCGCCCTCCACGTTTTCGGCCACATCCACAACTCCGCCGGCCGCGAACCCGTCTTCTGGGACGAAGCCCAGCGCGCCTGGGAACGACTCTGTGCCTCGCGCCGACCGCGTGCAAAGTACGGGCGTATTCTCTCGTTGATGGGATTCCTGCGCGATTTATTCGACCCGGCCAGCTGGCTCGATGCGGCGCGAGTGTTGATTTATGGTGTCTTGGGCGTGGTTTGGGCGCAGGTTTGGGGCGGGGAGAGTCAACACGGTGGGTGGATGGTTAATGCGGCGTGTATGTATAGGTCGAGTGGAAAACTGGCGAATGCGCCGCAGGTGGTTGAGTTGTGAACTGTCTGGGTGGAGTTGGCCACTGCTTGCATACTCTCTTCCAGCGTTGTCTTGCCTTGTGCATTTCCGTCTGCGCCTGCACCTGCGCCTGGCGTCTTCACTTCTCTGTCGATTTTGTCCTATTGGGCTGATTAATTGTAAATATTCCAGATTGGTGGCCTGATCAAAGCGGTTGTCACCTAATCAATCGTACTGGTGGTGGTCCATCGGTCGATATGTATACCAAACCATGCTCCGAAGTATGAAATATACCACGTTCTTAGCTTATATCCAAGGTGCATTTTGAATCTCAAGGCGCATTTTTCATACCCAAACATCCGAACTACCGACCTATCGTGTCCTGGTTTGCACAATATCCAATAGATCTCCCACCTATGCTCAGGAACCCCAAAGATTCCCAGCGCAAAGGGAACACAACCCTGACAAATATCAATAAATCATACAAATAAGACACAATCTAAGATAGTAATGATCATAGATCCATACCGTCCAGTGTAGAACAATTCGAGCTATTACTAGTAATCCTACTACTATACTTCTACATCAAATATACAATCACCGCAAAGCTACCTCTAAATGGACTAGCCACTCGGCCCTCGGAGCTTAATCCACGCGAGAAGCAGGTTGAGCTAGCCTTGCGATAGAATGCTGATGTGAGACCCCCACCTAACTACCCCTGCAGGCTGAATAATCCTAGTGCTATAATGCAGCTATTAAACCCACCAACATCCTGCTGTCATTAGCCCTTCTAAATACTTCATTGCAACTATTTCAACCGCCTAGGAAGCAGTCCAATTATGGCTTCATCTAATGCTACCCCGCAAGGAGCCACCATTTTCGAATTGAACAATGGTATGACTATACCACCACCCATCTTGAATATCGCATAAATACTCTTAACTCACTACAATTTCCCCACAGGCCAGAAGGTACCAGCCCTCGGCTTCGGCGCCATGAAAAGTAAGCCATAGCCAAATTACCCAAGCACAAATTCTCAATATCAACTCAACCCTCCACTCCACTCCACCCCACAACTAACACAAAACCACCATTCAAGAAGGCGGCGGCACATTCCCAGCCTCAGAACGAGACTACGTAAAAAGCCTAATAACCCAAGCCATAAATGCCGGATACCGCACAATCGACACATCAAGACTCTACCAAACAGAAGACCTAGTCGGTCAAGCCCTGCGAGAAACATCCATCCCCCGCGAAGAATTCACCATAATCACCAAACTAGCTCCCTCAGACACTCACGACGTGCGGGGCGCATTCGAACGATCTCGCGCACTACTGGGCACGTATATCGATATATACATCATGCACTGGCCGCAGGGGTTTGACAAGGATGATCCATCGCGGCCGCTGGATCCCGGGGAGAGTCCGACTTATATTGAAGTTTACAAGAAGATGCAGGAACTGGTTGGGCCAGAGTGTCGGGGTATTGGGGTGGGGAATTTTACGATTCGGACTTTGGAGCCGCTTTTGAATGATCCGGGTGTTTATGTTGTGCCGGTTGTTAATGAGATTGAGATTCAGCCGAGGAATCCTAATTTGAAGCTTGTTCCTTATTGTCTGGAGAATGGGATTCGACCTATTGCTTGGGGGTGAGTTGAAGTTTGAATTTATGTTTAATTTGTCGGAAATTTGAACACTTGATCTGTGCTAACGATTGATTACTTGCCTATCTAGACCCCTTGCTGGTGGAATATCAAGTCAATACACAAATACAACAACCATCTACGACGATCCTCTTTTCAAAGCATTATCCTCGAAATATGACTTATCGGCCGGAACCGTTATTCTCTCTTGGCTTGTTCAGCGTGGAGTCATCGTGGTTCCGCACTCGAGTTCTCCAACCCGGCTTGCGCAGAACAGACAGCTTGCAGAGCTGACGGAAGACGAGATGCAGGAGCTGAATTCTTTCCACGAGAAGGCTGGACGGCAGCGGGTTACTGATGAAGCCTTTTTTGATTTCGGTTGGAAGGATACGCCTGGTAAGGGGAGGACCTTTATGGGTTGGAGTGTGGTTGATCTTGGGTGGGAGGATGAGGAGGGTAATTGGTTGACTTGAAGGTTGGGTTTGTCAGCTTGAAATTATTTATCGTTGGAGTATAGCTGGAGTTTTTGAAAGACACTTGAATATATGCAGAAAACATTCCTATCCAATTTGCATAGTAGGCATGCTAGAATCAATTGAATGGCTTCACGCACATGCTTTCTCAAATACACATTTTACCTCGGCTTCTTAGCATGGTCGTCTAGATTTAGGTCTTATAGAATTTTTTTACCACAAGATACTAATTTCCCTATCCTAGCTTTATTATTCTAAACACATACGTTTTCTCCGTACCGAATAATTGCTATGCTCGCATTCAATCTCATTAAACATGAGTGAGAATTCCTAGCCTGTACAGTGCGTCCCAATCTTGATACAATGTCCTGTCAACTACCAAGAGCTCATGTTCGGGATTCTTTCGATAATTTCAAACTTCATTTGCTCTAAATATAATCTGTCCTGTTCAAAACATCTAAGGACTCACATGCATCGGCCAATGGAAGGCCAGGAAGAGTTGAATCCATCATTTGCCAAGGAGTTTGAGGCCACCGTGTTGAGATACTCAGATGGCGGCCAATCCTTCGAGGTTCAAAACTTGAATACGTTATGTTCAGGTATGTTACTACAATACTACAGATCTATAGTACTGAACTGGTACTTGAATTTGATAAAATGGCTTTTCGGCGTAAGAAGTCATCTTATTCCCGAGGCCCGTCTTACGGGCTTCTAGGTATGGCCTGTATCATGCTACTTGTCGTCCCTATATCAGCACTCAACTCTCAACTTCTTGCAAGTCATCCACCCCAGGGGGAAAATCAACCAGGTTCAGTTTCGAATTCACTTGCGACTCACCAACCTGATCTATACAAACCATCCCTCGAGATCCAGGCTGCTGAACCGAGCGAAACGAAAGTCGCCATTATCGGTAAGAGTCTCTGCACAAACTTGAAACTAAATGCGTTACAATTAAGGAAAACCCATTTTACCCACATCTACTGGTGCATACTCAGGTTGCTTCTAACGTTCCCACAGGTGCTGGAATTACCGGAATGTATCTAGCGGACCTCCTTGAAAGTACCGACCCTGGACTCATATCAACAGAAGTTACACTTTTTTGAAAAAGAGCTACAGATTGAAGGCCGAATTGGAAAAGCCTATCTATACGATGCCCGGGATAATTCTTGGACGATAGTATCACCTACCGAGAGCGGAGCGTATATGTTTGATTCGGACGACGAAGCGATCGGCGACATGGTTCGCAGGCCTCTTCCCAGGATAGCATCGACCGTCACCTTTTTCTTTGGAGCCGAACGTTTGCCACATGTCTCCCTGTCAGCGACGTAGGCTCAGGCTGTATATCGTATTACGAGAATCTCTACCGTGTTGTCTCCAAAGACCCCATTCACAGACGATGAAATTTCTGCCTTGGTGAAAAAGGGTGGCAAGGCCCGGGAGAGTGTCACTTTCCCCGATCAAAGCTACTACAAGTTGAACAATGGATACTCAAGGAATGAGGATTCGGACCCAGCATTTCATTTACCCCACGGGGCCAAAGGCCCGATGGACAGGAACGAATGTATTGACGAGCCCTGGATTCGATGGGTTGGTCGGAAATTTTGGCCATACGCTTTATCTGTAGTGGGAGAAAGCAGATGCCAGCCGGGTCAGGATGATCAGCTGGAGCTGGCGCTGGGTTTACTCTACGTTTCTGGTTTTGAAGGGCGACAGGAGACATCTTTATCGGGGAGCATGAACAGTGCAAGAAGGATAAAGGATATGTTAGTGTCTAAATATGATATAAAGCCTTAGGAAGGGCATCTATTCCTGAAGTTGTGGAATCGGGGAAGCGTTGACAAGGGGGAAGGATGGGGTTTTCACTTCACTGTTCCTTCTGTGGAAACTTGAACGTTACTAGTAGTAGTACCACATACTAGTAGATAATCGATACCGGAGATATATGAAAAGCTGCATCGTGCGAGAAGACGCAGACTAAATCTCTCGAGTTCCAAGCTATTGATGATATTTCTTAAACAGCGAATGAAGATACCATCAAGTCCATTCATGTCCACGTAATGTGGCCAGTATTCCAAGGTTTTGTACACTTGAACAACTTCAAGTTGATCGGAGATACAGGCTCTATCCCCGGCCCGCTTTGGCGATGTTGATGGATGTTCCGAGTCAAGTTCAATGCTAGTACTAGTAACCATCAACCTTCGAAGTTGGAACTGTTGAAATATATATTCGAGACCAGTAATTTATATCATGATCGCGCTGGCCTACTATTATGGTACCAAGTATGAATAACACTCCAGGCCCCCGCAAGAATCTAGTACTAGTATCTACTGGTGGATGGCTCAGAGAGCTGGAAGACTTATCCAGCACCTGGGGCACATTCTGTCCCCAAAAAGTAGGTATCATTGCCACAAGTCAATCGCACCGAAACCAACCAAAACAAAAATAGCGCATCGCGTAGATTGAAAAAACTAAGTGGAGAATGGTTTACAGTACTAAACACGACAGATTATTCCCGTTGAAGGATGGACCTAGACCATCCAATAACATCGGTTGCAAGGTTTGTTTTCGGAGAGAATGATCAACAACACGCACTGCCGATCATCGATAATCGGTTGGAGACAGGCTCGCGAGTAAAGCTAGAATTGCATTGGTATTAACGTGTGCGGGAGACAGGGCGTTCCTGGAATGTTGAAAAAGGCAGGACAAGCGAGACAGCGTAATTCTAGAAGCGAACGCGAGGTTAATCGTATCCCTAGAGCTATCCCTTGGGAAGGAAAGGCGAGGCGAGAATGCACGCCCGAAGAGCGACGATCGCGACACGAACAACCCCTTTTCTGGGGCTACGCTGGGGACTCCACGACGATTGTAATCCCCTCAACCAGATTGTTGCAAAAACTAGCACACGGGGGAATTCGCTTCTTTTGTACATTATGACAATGGAAATTATCCCAGAAGGAACGTAGCCAAACAAGCTTACCATGGTAGGGAGCAGATCGATCGCGGGAAAGAATGCTTGGCGACGCCACCGCCGATCCCGCGTTAAGCTTCGTTGAACTCGAGGCTTTCCTGGGAACGAAATTCCAGAACAAACGCCCCGGAATATCCCCATACCAAGTTTGAATGATCGGGACCGAATTAACATCCACTGCTACATCCAATGGACTCAAAATACAACTCCATCATCTCTTATCCGACGATGCCGGGGCTTCCGATTGCTACCGCGACTCCGCGTTGCTGAATCCTAATGTAGGGTCTACATTCGCTGCTAGCTCAGGTATTCTTGTTTTTCTATTAGATAGACTAATCTGAAATATTTCCAACAACACACGCGAAGATGGTATCAAATGATGCGGGGTAAGTATATGTAAACTAGATGAAGCTGAACCGCGGACGCGACTGATCCACATACGTCACAGCCGAGCTAGACGAACATTCACCAAACCATCAGTCGATGTCGTATTGAGAGTTCATAGCAAACTGGTAACCTATAGCAGTAGAACCGAGAACTCTCGCCGTATTGAAGCTTTTGCAGCTACGAACATAGGAGCGAATAGCGACCTTCTACTCCTCAGCTTCGGCTTGACGTGGCGTTAGCAAAAACAGGGCAGAAATGATATTGGTCTTTTTTAGGCTAGGCTATCGCGTCACTGCATCTTCGCCTCTCCCCTCTTCACTCCAACTCGGAAGATGGGAATGGAGAAGGCAGTGTTTGGGGAAAGCGGAAGGTGATCGTGCCAAAATGCACGCAAGATGGGGCAAACCTCATTCTGACGAGACTACCCGAGGGTCGACAATGACACGCAATGGCGACTGAATAAAGGTCCGAGCGATACTCCGAGAACACAACCGACCTTCCTCGTCGATACTAGTCCATGGCAAAACAAACATCCTTCTACTCAGCGTTGACTAGCTCGGGCGTTGTCCGCAGGTCAGGCTACTCAATGACTACAGAAAATGTGGTTGTCGGCGTGGCAGAGTAGAACTATCGTACATACAATTTCCGTGCTGTTCCGTAACCTCACCCACTCACTGATCGTCCTAAATACTTCTCGAAGGATTCCACGGCCCAGTTGTGGCACCTCCATCATGGCGGAGTCTGATTCTGGTCGCCCGTTGGGCCAGAGTTTTCATGTTCAGGTCTTGAGACATGACGTGGGGCGAGGTGCTTTAGTTGACGGGTGGGCAACATCTAATCCTAGAACCGGTACTCGAACTAGTTTGAGGGCGAAAACATTCAAGTTTGTGGGTGAGAGTACCAACCAGATACCCTGAAGCTGGGCATGCCTACCCTGGGTGAAAGAAAAGCCAAATATCAAACTATAAACCTCCACGAAGTAGGTTGTGGAAAATTCAAAATTGGAATCATGTTTACGAGACAGAGACGAACAAAGGGATTTAGGTCACTAACCAGACGCTACATAATGCATTCGGGGTTACGGCCGAGACGAGGCTAAGCCCCGCTCTGCCTCCAAAAATGAAAACTTGCATCCAGGATGTGGGATAAAACTAAGATATAGTTGTAATGAAAATATCCAGATGAAAATCATCCCAGCCATTCACCGTACTTTTTGTTTGCCATCCACCCCTTTTTGTATTTTTCATTCCAACAATTGTATGTACAACTGATCTGGCTGCCACTATTTTTATGAGCAAGGAATGCACATTCTGTCTGTGAAGAAGCGCGAGCTCCACGCATGTCCCCGCCCCTCGCCCCACTGATCCGCTCGCTAGTTCCAACACGGCTGCATTTTTGCATCTTCGTCCACCGTACTGCTTGATTCGGGACGCGGTGACGGCATCCCGATAGTTGTAGTTCGAGTCCGAGGCCGTTGTGCCGGAGCCAAGAGATCGTGCATGCACAAGATCGATTAGGGCAAGAGTGAGGTCTCAAAGCTATGCATATGTACATACAATAATGTTGTACGGTGAGAGTGTGTACTGTATGTGTAAGTACCGCACTGCACGATGGCGTACCTCGACATACCTGCCTGATGGGTTCGGAAACAAACAAAATCCGCCGACTCAGGCGCAAGGCGAATTGACAATCCAGACCATCCGCCCGGTGCATCGTAGACTGCATGCTAATTCTGTTAATGTTGTTTTGTTTTGGTTTTCCGATTTTAGTGAATGCTTCGAACCAATTTCTCTGTTTGTTGGTTCTCAGCCGAACCCCTTGCCTCAAACGTTAATACTGAAACTACATATTTTGTTTTTATTTGTCTTAATTACATTTCCTCCTCCTGAATCTCATTTGGTCCCCAACCAGGCAGGCAGGGCCAGGAAAACACCGACAATACCAATCACAACTGAGCCATTCTTGCGTCCACTTAAAATTTCGACTCGCTCCACCAAACCTGATGTCATCAGGGACGCAAACCGCACAAGCCCGGGCGGGGGTGATGGAAAATGCTTAATCGATGATAATTGATGCATCCGGGATCTTGGCTCCACCTAGCGGAGCCGCCGGCTCAGACCAGTGGGTCGTGTTTGGCTCCGTACTCATAGTGTTCCAGTGTATGAGTACTCGTACCGTCTGGACGGCGTCCTTGGTGCTGGTTCTGTCCTAGTCTCTCCTCACTGCTGGCTGCTGGCTGCACGCATTGTGCGAGACCAGAGACACGGGGAAGTAAGTTATGCCCCACGATTGCATCTCTTTGCCACTTTCGTAAAATGTCGAGGGATTCAAATATCCCCTTCCTCCCCCCGCGGTTTGTCTCCTCTCTTTTCTTCTCCTCTCCGCGTGTCTCCATTCTCTCCCTTCTCCACGTACGGGATTGAACATCAATTCTTCAGTATACTGCCTCGAGTATACATACTGTTATTATACACTAGCCCGACTGATACGAACCATGGCGCCCTCCTATATTGGCATGAGTGGGCGGCCACTGTCGCAGACAGTGTCGACCATTGCGACGATGGGCTTCCTGTACGTGCTCCCTCTTCAACTGCATCTTACCAGTCATGTCTAATATGATAAGACTCTTCGGTTATGACCAAGGTGTTATGTCTGGAATTATCTCATCCACCGCTTTCACCGATGTGTTCACAGCTGCGCAGGGCGACAACACAATGCAAGCCCTAATCACTGCAGTCTACGAGCTGGGCTGTCTTTTCGGAGCCATGTTCGCCCTCTTTACTGCTGACAAGTTGGGTCGTCGCAAGATGGTTATCGGCGGTGCGGCTATTATGATTATTGGCGTCATTATTCAGGTCACATCTTTTGTCGGCCACATTCCTCTCTTGCAATTCTTCTTCGGCCGTGTCATCACCGGTATTGGAAATGGCATGAACACTTCCACTATTCCCACCTACCAAGCCGAGTGCTCGCGCACTAGCAACCGTGGTCTACTCATCTGTATTGAGGGAGGTACCATTGCCATCGGTACTATGATCGCTTATTGGATTGACTTCGGTGCTTCCTACGGTCCCCCCGACCTTGCTTGGAGATTCCCCATCGCCTTCCAGGTCGTTTTCGGCGCCATTATCATCGTCGGCATGTATTATCTACCCGACTCTCCCCGCTTTCTTATCTCCAAGGGCAAGGTCGAAGAAGGAGAGTACGTGTTGGCCGCGCTGGCCGGCAAAGAAATTGACGACCACGAGACTCAGCTGCAGAAGCAACTTGTCATTGAGTCTATCGAAGCGTATGTACCCTCCAAAGAGATCACTTACCAAGAGGACACACGCTAACATCAAACAGTGCCGGTGTCTCCGACGGAGCTGGATACTCCGACCTACTCACCGGCGGCAAGACGCAACATTTCCGTCGTATGCTCATTGGATCATCGTCTCAGATCGCCCAACAGCTTTCTGGCTGCAACGCAGTCATCTACTATCTGCCAGTGCTCCTGAAGCAATCTCTCAACCAAACCGAGTTCATGTCCCTCCTCATCGGTGGGGTAAACATGATCGTGTACGCAATTTTTGCAACATTCTCCTGGTTCTTCATCGAGAAGATCGGCCGACGTAAGCTCTTCATCGGAGGAATGACAGGACAAATGGTCTCAATGATCATTGTCTTCGGCTGTTTGATTCCTGGCACCCCTGGACCAGCCAAGGGTGCCGTCTTTGGACTCTTCCTCTACATGTCCTTCTTCGGTGCTTCGATTCTCCCTCTTCCTTGGTTATACCCAGCCGAGATCTCGCCCATTCGAACCCGCGCTAAGGCAAACGCCGTCTCAACATGTTCCAACTGGCTTTTCAACTTTACCGTTGTCATGATCACTCCTGTTATGATCGAGCACATCAGCTGGCGCACATACCTCTTCTTCGCCGTCATGAACGCCGTCTTCATTCCGCCGATGATCTTCTTCTACCCCGAGACAGCCGGTCGCAGTCTGGAGGAAATCGATATCATCTTTGCCAAGGGTTTCTGCGAAAACATGTCCTATGTGCGCGCGGCGAAGGAGCTTCCCAAGCTGTCGGACGAGGAGATCGAGCAGAAGGCTTTGGAGTATGGATTCGGCGGTGGAGGTGGTGATGATGCCGAGAAGGGTCGCCCCGCTTCGTCCAACTCTTCGCAGCGTGGCCATGCCAAGCAGCAGGGGGAGAGTACCCAGTTCACCGAGGAGTACTCTCAGTCGCAGTCGCAGTAGAGTGGCAATGCACTCTTGACTGCTTTTACAACTGGCGATGCGATGTAATGCGCTCGCGGTGTTGCGCATGTTGTGATTTCTTTTGTCTGCGGGACTGGGGATCAGTCCAGTCCAGACCAGATTGAATTTCTATATACCCATTTATCTTTGTCTCATGATTCATGTCTAATGAAGGCATGTTCCTAGCTATTCGTGCAGCAATTCTACAGCTCTACACTTTTACCACCGTCAATGACGTAGATCACAAAGTAGAGGATCCATAGAATAGAACCAAGCAGAGAATATAGAAGTTAAGCAAGAAAAGCATCGAGCTGTAAATCAATAAACAAATAAATAGACCAGAAGATACTTTTGTTCAGCAACTGTGAATTTGTTCAAGTTGTGTAACCTCCCATTCGACAAAGTGGAACTATTTCCCCATACTTAAGAGTAGTTCATGCAGGTCTCCACAGGGCTGCAATCTCACTTGCTTTACACTTAATCATTTAACTCTACCCCTCGCTCTATCGTACTCAGACACTAAATAATAATCAAGTGGCGCGAGGCTGACGCGAGTGATCGGCTCAGCTGATCCCGTGAACCTATCTCATCCTGTTTTTAGCGAATTTTCTTGTCTTCCCTTGTTCCCCTTGACTCATTTTCTTCTCAACTCTTCCACTCTGTCGTTATTTCCTTACTTATCTACTATCTCCTGGCTACTGGTATCTCTTACTTCATATTGATCCGACATGCTCAAACCCCCTCACACACGATGAGTTCCTCCCTCGAGGCCAAGATCGTCGTCCTCGGCGCACAGGGTACCGTACCCCTCCAAAGCAGAACATATCAGACCCTGCATACACACCAGCTAACATAATACCTCGCCCATTCAGGAGTGGGAAAAACCTCCCTCGTGCAACGCTACGTCCGCAATGCATTTGACCCCTCAACAACTACTTCCACCGTTGGCGCCTCCTTCGTAACGAAACGCGTCCTCGATACCCCCTCCGACACAACCGTGCGTCTACAAATATGGGACACAGCCGGCCAAGAGCGATTCAGAAGTATCTCGCGACTGTACTATCGCGGGGCACACGCGTGTCTCCTGTGCTACGACATCACAGATGAAACCTCCTTCCAAGAAATGGCCGGCTGGCTCCGCGAACTGCGGCGCAACCTCGGTAATGAAAGCGGTGGAGGCGGAGCAGGTAGCGGTGTGGAAGATCAGCAACCCCTCGTGATACACGTCGTTGGGACAAAATCCGATATTGTCTCCGAAGATCCGAGTCGTCGTCGCATCCCCTTCGAACGAACTATCGCCTACGTCGCCGAGCAACTCTACCCAACACAAGCATCCACGCCACCCGCCACCGCCATGGGAATCAACAACGCCGGACTGGGATTTGGTTCTGGCGTCTTTGGCGGTGGTGGGGGCGGGGCTGGTGGTCCTGCTCCTGGCCCTGGGCCTGGGAGTATCTCTGCTTCGGCAGGGAGTACGAGTGCGATCGGGATATCGACTTCTGTGGGCGCTTGTGCGTTACAAAGCCCCGACAGTAAGCGGAGCTCAGCATTCTGGGGCCAGGAGATTGGATGGGACTGTTGTCATGAGATCAGTGCGAAAGACGGGGAAGGGATCGAAGAGGTCTTCCGTGTTATTACGCGGAAGCTGGTTGAGCAGCGAAATCGACGGGATGCGGAGGCTGCTGCGCTGGCTGCTGTCACTCCAAGCATGGATGGGGTATTTGGCATGCCGACGCCTAGTGTTGAGGGAAGCTTTCGACTGGGGATTGGCGATAAGAGGAGGAGTTGGCTTGGACTGGCGACGCCGAATATCGAGACCGAGGAGGTGCAGGTCGTTCAGGGTCGCCGGAAGGGGGGATGCTGCTAGTGCAGCAGCGGAGTGCATTCGATTTTGTTTTTCCTGGCGATTTTGTCTCTGGTTTAATGCTTAATGCCTGATTTTTCCTTTACTTTGTGTTTTTTTATACCTGCATTGGCGCCCTACGATAAAGTATAATGGATATGCATAATATTAACTACTCCGCCCATGTGGAAACAAGTAGTTGTAATCCATTAAACAAGTGAGATCCCCACAGCAGTATTTCGTAGTTTTGATTCGTCTTAACTTGTAAATCTACAATCACATCCCCATTCGCATCCTGGCATAGGCTGGACCCAAGGCAAGACCTATTAACTGAGATGCAACGCACTTGAATAATCACCTCTGATTAGGATGTTTATGAAAAGTCAACATGCAGGGAGATTGTAGTGCTCTTTAAAGACCGAGTCATGACATTTGAGTGTCAGCTTGGAAATGAACAAAACTTATCTAGTCTTGGATATCGCAGACGGGAAATGAGCATAGAAAGGGGGGAAAGCTGCCTCGTTATGGGCCCACGGGATTGCAAAATTGCCCTAATATAATCCAATTCACCGTTCTACTGCAGTAGAGAAAAGCTATTCCCGAATTTTCCGGATGAAACATGAATTCTGCATCGAACAATGGGCATTTAGCCGGTACCAGTATGTCCATGCACGCCTAGACATGTTTCGTACAGTTAGACGAGGCCCGGATTATCCGACATATTTGAACATCGCCACTTGTCACTAGGGGCTTGTACCAGATTGATGTGGTATGGCCAGGAAGAGATACGACACAGTCGAAATACGTGGCAATCCCACCCTACAAGAGGCCATTTGAGATTTAGGAATACTTCAAGTACTTAATATCCTTAGCGAGGATTTGGGCTCCTCGAAGCCAAGACCGTTAACGGGAAAAGGATAATAGGCCGGGACGCTAAGCGCACTTGTCTTTTAGGCGAGGCTACGTCTAGGACAAAAGTACCGGCAGGGAATAGTGGCGTTTCGACGAGTTTTGGAATCCCTGCTAGTCAGTGTCTTGCTCGGTTAAACCGAGACCAAGATATCAAGGTATTACACGTGGATTCTAAGGCTACAGATAATATTTATATTAGTAAATCGAACACTGTATATACTGGGCTATGCATATGCTAGCGTATTCTGGATGGTTCAACGGTTCTAGTAGTACTAGGCTGTATATATTATGCTAGTATGTACCTGATTCTCAATCTCCGTCCTCCGTACCTCCATACATCCACCGAAATCTAGTTAAACGAAGGGCAACGTGGCGAAATTACTCCGTACCAGTTTTATCAGCTGGAAATTGACTTTATTCAAATTGCAACATTGGAAGTAGGGCGGACTATAATACAAGAGACTCGAATTTAACTTTCAATCCTTCCTGGGGGCTGGCCCCAAGGAGCACCATGCTTAAGAAAAAAGAAAAGAAAAGGAAAAAAAAAACGGGTTCAAGCTTTGGCCCTCAATGAAGATCAATACATTGAGACATATTAGACCCAGAAATTTTAAGAAAACTTTCAAATACTAACGCCCACATGAAAGTAAAATGCAGAATCGGAATATTGGCATTGGTCTACTTCATGCGCTCCATCTATCAACGCCCTATTTTGTACAATATATGTCCTCAAAGTTGGTCCCGATGATACTGACCCTGCTCTTCAATCTCCACCGTAACATCCACCGTCCTCAACACCGCCCCCCTTCCAGGATGATCGTGTGTCAAATGTCTCGTGCTCTCTGTGCCCTCGCTCGAATCAGAATGACGACCAGGGTGATCATTCTGATTCGGGTCCTGGCCCGAAGAAACCTCAGTAATCACCCGGTTCTCACCCCCCCACCCATCAAACATTGACCGACCATTCTTCCTCTGTCTTCCATGCGACCGTGACCGCGACCGCGATTTAGATTGTGACTGACTTGCTCCAGACCAAGATTGATTCACATATGCGCTACCTTTTGTCCGTGGGCCCTCGAGGCCGATCGCGTCGGGGATCTCGGTTGTGGTCAGGCCAGAGTGCAGGCCGGCGAATATGTGGTAGAGAGTTGGGATGCAGGCAATTATAATGGATGTAAGCATCATTGTCTGGCCGACTATCTCCCAGTCGACAATTTTCCCTAGACGAGTGTCAGATGAATTTAAGAGACACTGATGAGAGTTGGGAGGGGACCGGGTGTCACGAACAAGAGACATCGTTTGAGTGGACGAATGAAGGGAGGAGTGCTAGGTGAACGATGCCAAGGGCGACGATACTGCAGTGTAGTATTGGGTTAGCTCTTCAACTCGGTGGGAGATTCATGGAAGTCATGCGAAGATACCTTAGGCGTGAAGTAAAGGAGGACAGGATCTTGACTCGTTTGTGCCAGGCCATCTGCACATTGCGCATCATCATGAAAGGGATGACAAGAATAGCAATCTCTGTGAGGATATTGAAGATTGCGATCGGGTAGAATAAAGCTCCCTGGTGGATGAGATGGTTAAGTAAATAGACGCTGATTTCTTGAATGGCTGCTCACCTCCCCGGCGCATCGCTCTGGTGAGTATAGCCACGTATCAGGCATTTCACACTGAAAAGCTATGCTCATCACTGAGAATATCGCCCACCCGGCAACTACCACAGAGGTGATAGCACAGGTACGGCGGAGGCTCTTATTTGGTGTCAACTTCCAAACCAACAGGATAGTCGACAATTTTGTAAGTGTCAAGACAAGGATATGCAGAATATGGCCAGTGAAAGCGAACTTGCTCCAGGACTGAATCTCACTTTCACTGAGCCGATCTTGGTGCTTCCCAAGTCCATGGTCAACGGACTTTTGCAAGATGATGACTTGAACAAATGCAAGGATTAGAGCAATCCAGATCGGAATGTTGACTGCTGATCTTCGCTGCTTGAAGTAAATCGCTGAGCCGAACTTGGCTAGCACAAATATTATAGCCACAATAAGAAAGGCGACCGAAGTCACGGTGATAATAGCACCACGATTATCGTTTGACACCGTCAGGAAGGCATTCTTTCGGTCGGCCATTGCACCATCACTTTGACTTCAAGAATTTCAAAATTTGCAAAGATGGGTGCCACCACATAATAAGAGCTTGCTTCATCATATCCCTGATACTACGGCAAACTTTGTTTCTGGGGCCAATTTACAGCCCTTGGTTTCTTCTGCCGTCTGGCCAGTGATCTCTGCAGGAGCCGCGTGAGGTGGCTGTTTATTTGGTGTGGCACCACCGTATGTGTCTAGATCTCTGCATGTACAAGGATACGAATCCTGGAGGATGTGAAACCAACAGGACGTGAACCTTGTTCAAGATGGAGTACAGTTGGCCCAATGGCAAGAGATACATTAAGTGGGCCCGATATGTTTCCATCAATAGCATTGTCCATATGGTCTGGCACAGGCCCGAGATCGACCGGGCGATATGCACCCAGGATCCAGAAGGCCGCGTCTGCGGGCCTCTAAATTATGCCGAGCATTTTACTAGCCAAGGCTGGTAGCCAACAATACAGAGCGGAGGCTTGGCCGTGCTATTAAAATTTGTTACGGAGCGGGGATCTGGTTCGGAGTATTCCAGATCCAGCACTAAACAGCACCAGTCCGGCTACTGCAATTCGAAAGACAAGGGTCTGCGCCGAAGCTAAATGGAACAGTTCCAGCGCGGCGCAGAAACTCGCAGTATTGGTGTTGAATACTAGTTTCGTATTCATTGCTGGAAAGATCCCTGTCTAGCCCCTGTTTATAAAAAAAGAGGGGGGCGAAAGTTATCCCCGAGTACTTCTTGCAGTCCTGATGCTGGTTAGGGTTTATCTTCCTTCGTCTTTTTTTTCTCCCTTTGACTTTGCCACACTCAGTTGCATTTAATCATGCAGGATAATATGCAAGAAGAGATCGAAATGAAGAGCGAGAGCGCTGTGCGAACAGGACCTGTAGGCAGTGGGAATAACGCCTATGAGGGCGTTACATTCCGCCAAAAACAACAACTGGAGGTCAGTATTTAGGGCTCAAATGACATTTCCAGGCTCTAATGGTTCAACAGAGATATCTAAATTTTTTCTCTTCGATTGCATTCTCTGCTACTCTGCTTGCAACGTGGGAATCTGCCGGCGGTAGTTTGCTCGCCGGTCTTTACAATGGTGGCCCTGCTGTGATTGTATATGGTATTATCCTGAGCACTATTGGCAACATGGCCATCGCGTGCTCTTTAGCAGAGCTTGCCTCTATGTACGTGCACAAACTCGGTGTCATTTTCCCCTGCTAAACTTAAGATGAACAGACACCCAACTGCAGGTGCTCAATACCACTGGAGCTATTTCCTCGCATCTCGTGGCCGACGTTTCATCAGCTTCTTCCAAGGTGAGCACATGCATTCCTACATTCCGGTTCTTATAGCAAAATGCTGAAAATCTCAGGTTGGGTTACTGTCTTTTCTTGGTCCGCTCTCGTCTGCATCGCGCCATACTTCATCGGAACCGAAATCCAAGGCATGATTGTGCTGGCACACCCTGAGTATGAACTTCAAAGGTGGCGCGGTACTTTGCTCATGTGGGCAGTCGCAATCATTCCTATTATCATCAATATATTTGCTCGCCGTGTTATGGGAGGCATCGAGGTGGCTGCGGGTATCATGCACGTCGTCTTCCTACCCGTCACTATCGCTGTCTTCGTTATCCTCGCACCTCGAAACCCCGACTCGTTTGTCTGGAACACATTCGTTGAGGGCTTGAGTGGCTGGAAGGATTCTGGAGTTGTATACTCTATCGGTCTCCTTGGAGTCATCACTCCCCTGTCCGGTACGTTCTTTCACTGCCAGACAATTCAACAAATCTAATTCATGGCAACAGGTGTCGACGGCGTAATCCACATGGCTGAGGAAGTCAAAAACGCCAAAATCGTAGTTCCCCGATCCATGATATACGGTACCTTAATCAACGGAACTCTCGCATTCTGCTACCTGATCGCTACTCTCTACTGCATGGGCGACTACACCGAAGCCCTCACCAGCGCAACAGGCTACCCAATCATCACAATCGCGTATCAAGCTACCGGATCCAAGGCAGCCACTTTCGTTCTTATGGGAATGGGTATGATGCCCGGGTGGATCGCCCTCTTCAACGGCCTCGCTTCCGTCACGCGTCTTACCTGGGCTTTCGCTCGAGACAATGGACTTCCCTTCTCCGACTTCTTTGCCGTTGTTGACCCAACCTATAAGATCCCCCTCCGAGCTTTGTTCCTGGTTGCATCATGCATCTTCGCTCTATCGTTCATTCAGATCGGATCTACTGCTGCATTCAACGCTATTCTCTCACTTAGCACGCTCGGCCTTTATATTTCCTACCTTATCCCTCTTAGCCTCCTTGTCTGGAAGCGTTTCACGGCACCCCAGGATATCCCACAGGGAACTTTCAGCCTGGGAAAATTCGGTCTCCCCGTCAATCTTGTTGCGATTCTGTTCGCTACGTATTTCTCGATTTTCTTGCCCTTCCCCGCGACGCTGCCAGTTACGGCAGAGAACATGAATTACGCCGGACCCGTGCTTGGGTTTGTAATGTTATTCGCATGTATTGATTGGGTTGTTCGTGGACGGCATAAGTGGGAAGGCCCAACAACCAAATCCTATGCTCACAGCGAGTGAAGCCTAGGACAATGGAGGATGACATACGGCCCCGGGGGAAATAATTGAGCTATTGTTATTGCTGATTAACTTGGTAATCGGTGAGCCACTAGACTGTACATGAATACACATTCCTTTACTCGGAATGAAAATACTTATGAGCTTCCAATGCTTCAAGCTCAAGACTCGGACCTCTTTACCAGCTTCAAGCATGAGACTACTCGGAGTGTATAAAAATAATAGTACTAGTCTCAACGCAATACTACTGCACTAGTGGGATTCTCATATATTATCATCACTCGACTCTATACTACCAGTTGGGGAAGGGATTTAAAAGCGTTCAAGTTCCACTTTTCCTCAATACTAAGCTGTCAACCCCGCCTCCGAAATATATCGAAAGAGACGGGAGCAGGTCGGGACACCGTGACCACTCCCTAATTCCAAGGTTGAAGGACTCGGACTTTGGAACTCGAACTTCAAGTTGAATCTTGGAACATCCAGCCTTGGAAAATGGAAGGCTAACTTGAATTTCGCTCGGTCGGGTGCCAAAACTGGAAGGTTTTTATGACGGGCACTGGTGTCCAGGTGTTAGTACCTAGTGCGTACTACACTACCAGTAGTAGGACTGCTAATATCCGATTCCAAAATGCTTATAATCACCGAGAGGTGTTAGTAGGTACTACCAAAATAATCATAAGTTATATATAACTTGAATATGACACGTTCAGCTGACCAAAAGACCAAAAGAACTATATTAGGAAATGGGACCGAAAATAAGCGATTTATAGTTGGTCCTTGATAATCCCCAACGTTGGTGAAACAGAAATAAGCCTTTTCAAATATTCGACAGGGGTCATTGCAGAAAAGTGCATACGTTGGCAGTCCTGAGTCGAGCCCACCTAAAGAAATGCCACTCTGTACGGGACACTGGTAGTTGTGATGATGCCACTGATCATTTTGGAGTGAATCATTTGCGTGGCCTTCTGCTCCTCGACACCGCCTCATCTTTCATGCAGACAGCATTTGTCCATTCGGAAAATTTTCGAGGATCTTGGCTGATATCACGTGGTGAAATATGCCCGAGCGCACGATGACAGGCTCGATATCCCGGGAGGGGGTTGGCCATGATCTTCGATTTACGGCTTGGGACATCCACTACCTAGGTAATGGATAGTTCGCATGCCCATTCAGTCCAAAATTAACCTGACACCCGGAAGCTGCCCAGGTGTCAACTGTTCGCCTTGATATACCCACTTGGTGTACCTGGACATATCGAGCCGGATCCCATCTGACACCAAGGCGGATGATGCGGTGGAGTCGATCCACTCCAGTAACTATATTGACACGAGATACCTATTGTGACAGGATATAATTCATAAAGCTATATCCCAGCTATCGTCCCTATTCTAACAGAATTATAGTTGCCTGCAACGCTTTCTGCTCACTGCATCACGCATGGATTAAGCGAGCCAAGACTCAGCCTCACTGGGAGCGCTCGTCTTCATTGGCGCCCCTCACCCGGGTTAAATGATTCATTTTATTCGTGCTGACTGAACCTGGGCCAAACCGCAATGCCTGGGCATTTCTTCTCCTCTGCTTGTCCAAAGCTTGGACTCGTTCCTCCCTTCCCCTCTTTATCCTTCATCCTTTCCATCCTTCCACGTTGGCCCCCATCTTCAACTGTCGCTAATCTCCTTCAACGCCACACTGCCAACTCTTGGAATACCATTATATCACCCAAACTATCCCAACAAACTCTCCACTCCCCGCGATGTCTGGAGTGGAGGTAATTGCTGTTGTCGCGTGTGTGGCTGCTGGTAAGGAATCTTGCTCCATTCGGCTACCCGGCTTCAAGCTTACATCTATATGACAGTCATCTCCGCCTACCACGATGGCAGCGCTGTCTTCCAGGAGGTCAGAAAGAAATGGCGTGAACGCCGAAACCCTCACCCCCAGGCAGCCTCTTCAACCGCCATTGACCTGGAGAATTCGCTGCAGCGGAGCAGAGTCGATATCCTAACCCAGTGGAACGGACACGTCGGTCGCCTCGGCCAACGGTTCGAAGTGGGCGATGAAATCGCCCAAGCCACGATGAAAGATATTCTCATCGGGCTGCAGATAACGCTGCTCACGCACCTCCGCGAAGACGGCGCCCACCTCGACATTTTCGCCCTCCTCAACATCTCCGATCTGAGTCGTGCCAGAACAATCTCCGCCATGCACGAACTATATCAGCGCTTAGCACAAACAGCCCCAATACCATGGCAAATTATGTCACCCGTTGCGCCGGGGCTACCTACTATCGAACCACACTCGGGTCTTGCTCAATATATTGGTGTCATCAACACACTGTCCTCCAGCAAAGCGCCTACCGAACAGCTTTCATATCCTGCAGGTTTCGACTACTCGCCAGGTCAACCACCGCCAGGTCAGATACCTGGCCGGATTTTTACCGGGAGTATATCTAGCTCGCCGCCGGAAATTACCTCGGCTAGCCATCGCCCCTCAGTCGACGCAGGAAGTCCCCGCGACAGAGGCGATAGAAGATTCAGCTCGATCAGTTCAACATTTAATTGGTTTCGGGACCGACGCAGATCTTCCGTGGAATCCAGCGATCGAAGCGAGCGAGATGATCGATCCGACATTGCAGCCTTTTCAGGGCTACCTTCAGGAGTACCGACAGGGCTTCCCTCCCCACCGCAGAGCTCTTACACAGAACCCAGCGGCGCACGTCAAATTCCACAGAGAAGGCCCTCCGAGCTTGAGGCACCAGTTGAACAGAATGTGCTGAGCGAGAATCCCTGGATATCAGTCATTGAAGAGAAAGAACAAGAAAGAGAAGATTATGACCTGATTCACGGACAACAGGGACAGCATGGCCATACATATGACTATAACTATAGTCCCAGCCATATGCAGCAATATCAAAACATTCCACAGCAGCATCATCATCATAACCAACAGCAGCAGCAGCAGCAACAACAACCGCAACCCCCACAAGTTCCCGGATACCACCCCGGCTTGAGAACACCACCCCCTACGCAGCACATATCCAACCCCAACCTCGGAGTACCCAGACCACCACCAACACCATCCATCCACAGCGAAGTTTCTCACGATAGCGGCAGCTCGAACCGGAGCGACGTAATCCTCCTACCCCTGTCAACCACCGTTGCGCTCTGGCCACCAAGTCGAAGCAACGACTATGCTGGATTCTGCAAAGGTGCCTGGAAGCAAAACTCCGGTTTTGAGGGATTCAAAGTCCACTCAGTACCTATTGGGTACTACAGCCTTGTTCCGAAATGGAAATGTGTAAGCTGTTTCTTCGAAATGCCCATGGCATCAACAGATTCGCACTCGAACTCCCACTCTCAATCGCGAGGCAACGGTTCCAATGACGCGCGCTTTGACCAAAAGGTCTATACACACGCAGATAGTAAAATCCGATACCGGTGGTCGTTTCTTGCAAAGTCCCATATTGCACGTAAGACGCGAAATAATGGTGATGCGTCGAGGATCGGGACATTCGGGTGTATGTTCTGTTGTTTTGAGAATGATCGGTCTGTTCTTGCATTTGGGAGTTTGGATGTTTTTATGAATCATTTGGGGACGGTTCATCGGGGGTTTGCGGGGAGTTTGCTCGGTAGTACGAGGTGTGTTGTCGGAAGAGTTGCGGGAGTGGAAGAGAATTTTGATATAAATATCCTTCCTGCGTAGGTGGTGTGAACCGCTAACTTTCTAGGGTTATTCACTTTCTTTGGTTTGGATATCCTCTATCTCCTTTGATTTTATTCAGTTCCCGAGGTCAGCCAAGGTTGGGTTTCATTTGGGATGGAGTTAGTTAGGGTTGGTGGTTATTCTGATATCCATGTCGCGAGACTCCGTATATAATAAATACTCTGAAAAGCTGGTTTTCTCAATGGGCGAGGGACGAAAACTAAACATCATTATCGTTTCGGAAATCCCTCAACCAACTATAAGTTCTGCCTAGTCTCTGACCAGTATCTTTGACTCGAGTTTGGGCCGGGCGGACTTCGGTTCAATGACCCAAGCCTGTACTGTTATAAAGTTCGAGGTATCCAACGTCGATGTCGTGCCACGCAGTCGATCAAGATGAAAACAATCCCAGTACTTCCATGTCGAATGTGATATTTTCTCGGCCATGTCCCAAAGGGTCATTTGATAAGGGATATCTTGCTTATTAGTTCCATCAACATCGTCAGCTAGCTGATTCGAAGAGAGAGACCCTGTTTCCAAAGGGGATCGACAAAACTGACATGAGACAGTTCGGCCGACAATGTTGATCGAATATTGTCCTTGACGAATCGGAGGTGGCGATTCACTCAGTGGAGCGAGGACGGAGGCCGCGGGACCGAGATGGTTCGGGTGGGGGTTCCGAAAAAGTTCCCATCGAGAAGGTTTTGCCATGAAGAATTCGGAGATAAAGACAAAATCGGGAGAGCGGTTATATGATCTCCCGTAAGTTTTCAAGAAATGCTAGTAATTTCTGAGGAGGCTTGGCATAGTCGTACGAGGCTCTGGACAAAGCGTGGACGCGTGGCTGCCTACTGCCGATTCGGTCGCTTGGCTCTCTTGAAATGTATGACTTCAGGAATGAATCAAATTGACGGGATGGACTAGGATATCTATTTGAATTCATCATTCTTAAGCTGCTTGTATTACCGACTGCCAGCTCGTCATTGAGAATGCCCATTAGGCAACAGCATCAAATTAGCGTTGAAGCTGAGATGGAGAAGCTCCGAAGCCCTATAACCGTATTATCCTCGATGATCCGGCATAAACAGAAGGACATTCGGAAGGGGGAGCAACAAAAAAGCGGTAGAGTGAGCACATTGTTCTATGAATCGGCTCCACCCGACCATCAACTCTGCAGAATCGGCAACGAACCGAGCTAAAGTGGACCTCGACATGGGCTTAACCACTCGAAATGCCAAACAATTCCAGATGCTACTCCGTACTGGACACGAAATAGGGCAGCCCTGGCTAGCGCGCCACTGTGGACCTGACTCGGTCTTATCAATCAGAGATTGATAGATCTCCACCAGGCCTGTGACAGACTTGACTCTTAACTCTCGAGGAGCTTCGAGAGAAAAGAGCTCAAGCAACTACCCTCTTTCAAGACACAATATAGCCAAGATGGTTTCCTCGGGGCCGAGGAGCTACTGCTGTCACGAATGTCGTCGACGAAAAGTGAAAGTGAGTGCATCATTTAAGTACCACATCGCTCCCTGTTGGTACTGACTCGTGCATCCCAGTGCGATGGCCTCAAACCTGCCTGTCAGCGCTGTACCAGACGCGGCAAGGCATGCACCGGATTTCCCAGTACTTTCAAGTTCTTGGGCAACCAAATGCACGGGAAGGATGATATTCAATCATCTAACCGAAGGCCGATCACGAATCCTGCGATGCAAACAAGGATCACAGGGTCCTGCGGAAAGGAATATCGCTCGACGCAGCACAAACAAAGTGCAACATCGCATCAAGATACCATTATCTCTCCCATCAATCTTCCTTGTTCTCCATCTCGCAGGAATATACACACAAAGAGCGGTATACAATGCCAAGAGAATCCACCCACACGAGAAGATGCATCCTTACATTCAAGCAACAACTCTCAACAATGCTTGGCTAAGGTACCCAAATTCACATGCCCGTTCGGCTCCGTCACAAGAACTGATCTAACAGATCTGTCAACATCGCAGTCCACATACTGTTATGACAACCTTGGAATCACCAACGGGGACACCACATCCTCAATGAATGACTGGTCAACAAGCTCAAGCCCCGAGACACGAAGTATCGATTCATACATAGCCTCGCCGACATACGGGGATAGAGATCTGGAGAGGACGGTGATGCCAAGCGGAATTATTTCGCACTGCACACCAAATATACAGCTCGGCTCCAGTCCTGCTTTCCTAGCCGACAAACAGCTTGACGCATACTGGGAGATGATCACTTCTGAATACGTGGAATCGTGCCAAACATATGATAGCTCAC
This sequence comes from Penicillium pancosmium, assembly GCA_031761475.1. Lineage (NCBI taxonomy): Eukaryota > Fungi > Ascomycota > Eurotiomycetes > Eurotiales > Aspergillaceae > Penicillium > Penicillium pancosmium. The sequence continues at coordinate 8,400 of JAVMSB010000145.1, read as the reverse complement.
CTGCGGATTCAAATTTCTTCCCCAGGGATAGGATATGCATTGGAGGTACAAATAAGGGGCCATGTGGGCTTCAAAATGAAAGCCAAAGCCAATATCCCGATCCCGTCCCGGAAGGGATGTCTTGCGGGGACCTGATTCCAAAGTCTTTGTCCCCGAATGAGCTTTATCTTTGCAACTTCTTTCTTTGATGAATAGTCCTGCAGTACGTTCATTGAGGTCAAATTGAAGCGATAATCGGAATGCAACCATGGTCTGCTCGGAGGACAGAAAATATTCCTTGGACCGTTTGAGCAGTGTTCACTCCATCAGTAGCTTGTATGTGACCTGTATGCTGAAATCACCCTCCGCAGACGGTACATGCGGCTTCCCTTCATTGTCCGTCCAGTCGATGCAGGCATTGCTCATTCTTGCTTCTTTATAGCCGAGAACCCGGGATATGTCCTGTGTCACTGGGCTTGTGTTTGTCGTGATGACAAAAGTGGCACCGTTCTCCCGCGCGACCTTAAGCACCTCCTCCTCAATCAAGTACATACACTGGACCCGCTCCGCCGGATCACGCAGCTGTCTCCTGTCGACAGCCGTTATCACGTTCTCCATAAAAAGGCCCACATACCCCTGTTGTTGCAGCTGGGTTACCACGGGTTCTTCAAGTTCTGCCAGGAATTGCATGAACTGGTTTACAATCCCATCACCCGGGAAACCTTCGGGGCCTTTATCAGACAGAATGTTGCAACAGACACCTATTAGCGAATTATTGGAATCAAATACTCCGGAAGTGATAGAAGGAGTTCGAAGCATAAATGGTTCAAACGCGCTTAGGATTTGTACCAGTTCATAGTGGCAGTTCCTCTTAGCCGTAGCGGGATCTGGTGATTTACCCCAGATGTATTTCATCACCTGAGTGTCAACCAGGTTTGATGCTACCATTTCCCATGCACCATTTGCAGTATTCTGGTCCAAAGGTCTGATAGTCCAATTGGGTAACAGAGAACATGTTGGAGAACAGGGTAGCTTTTTCAAAACCGAGTCAAACACTGCCCTAAGCGATTTGGCAGCAAAAAGATCAGCGATATTTATGTCCATACCGATCCTCCGCAGTTGAACAGCACAGGACATCAGATTCAGAGATGTGCCCCCAGCTGTAAAGAAATTCGCCGCTAGCAATGTCTTAACCGAATCTGATCTGATTCCCTCGCACCCAAGAATTGCCACAAAGTCTTGCAGCTGTCGCAAAACTGGAGGATCCAAGTGATCCATATCGGCCCAATCATATACGGGCTCAGTATTCCTGGATAGTTCATCTTCAAATCGAGCAAGCATGGCTTTCTTGTCAATTTTGCCAGAGGTTGGAAGGAATAGAAATTCGTTCGTAGGTACAAAGATCGGGATTTCGGGATAAGGCAGCCTGTGAGTCAAAGCTGCGGATAAATCCTCCACGTTCATGTTCTTCTCGGGGCGATAGAACAAAATGAGCTTCGAGAGTACACTGGAGTATGCGACGGCCGGAGGCAGTGTGAAAGTCCCCACTTCACTCACAACCCTCCCCACATTTCCGACATCAACTTTATTGCCAGCAATTTTGACCATTTCGTCACGTCGTCCACAGAAGAAGATTTTGCCATCTTTCACTTTGGCCATATCCCCTGTGCGAAACCAGATTTGATCATCATGGGATTGTACGTTCTCCAAGTTGAAATCTTTGGCCGACGAAAATGGTCCAAGAGTTGACGATCGTTCAGTTGGGCCCTGGAGGTAGCCTATTGAAAGACCTGCACCAGCGCAGAACAACTCCCCAACGCCTTGGTCATCGTAGTCGTGGAGCAATACGTCCATGTTATCGATCACGTTTCCGATGGAAATGCGGCCTTCAAGGCTAGCAGCCCAGGCATCGTCAACCGTGTGTAATCGCAGTGCTGTCACGTCGCCCATAACCTCAGTGGAACCGTAATAATTGTGAAGCTGGCACCGTGGCAGAGAAGAGAAAAATGATTCGCAAGTATCCAAAAGCAGTTCCTCTCCCGATGACACCACAACTCGCAATGAAAGGTCGTATAATTCCTGCCTTTCTTTCAAGGGGGCCAAGATTCTTCTAAGAAATGAGGGGACAACAGAAATCCGAGTTACTCGGAATGATTCCAGAACTTGAAGCACAGCTGTCCCGTCATAGAGAAATGAGCCTGGAATGGTTACCACGGGAATTCCTTTCAACAAGGGGGCCAAAAGTTCGGCTATGGAGTCTACGAATCCAATGCCAGTTTTGAGAGCAACTACATCATCTGCACCGAACTGCTGCGTTCTCCATTGCCAGAATAGGCGGTTGAGGACAGCTGAGTACGGAATTTGAACTCCTTTTGGCCCGCTGGTTGATCCGGATGTGTACAAAATGCACATGACTGGCTGATGCAAAACTGCCCACCGAATCTGTGGTTCTCCGGATGAATTTCGAACCACATCCTCAATGGCCAAGAATTCAATGTTGAAAGCTTCATGATCCGGGCAATACGAAGTCGAATATAGAAGAACCGAAGCCTCTGTTTCTGATATCATCTTTTCTTGTTGGCGACGAGGAGTCCGCGGGTCAATGGCAAGATATGGCCTGCCGAGTCGAATGGCACTCAGAACTGCTACTATATAAGATGGCGACGGCTCAAAATATAGCGCGATGACCCCCGAGGAGGAGAATAATCGGTTTGCGACAGCGACGCTTTGCCTTGCGAAGTCGGCAAAGCTCCATGTTTGATTCGAGCTTGCATCCCAAGCGGCAACGTTGACAGGAGAACGCGAGAGAGATTCCTCCAACAATGAGAAGATATCTGCATGGAATGTACCGGCCGGCTTGCCCTTGACTGAGAATGAGGAGCTCGTGGCATCATGAGTAGCAGTGCATTTACTATCAATGTATTCGGGTGAAGCGGTTTGAGTCACAGTCATCTTGAATTGCACCTGGCGATTGATCTCAGCTTCGAGTCTCTTAGTAGTGGTTTGGTTTGGTGCAGGATGCCACAATACAGGAAATATCAGGGAGGACTTCGCCCCCTTGCATAAAGGTGCGACTGCATCCAATAGAAAGTGACATCCTCCAATGACGTTCATGTGAGGAAGGAAGATCTCTAGAAAATTGAAACGTGTCTTGATGCCGATCTTTTCTGGTGAGGCGTTATATAAGAAGCTCCCTTACATCATGTTGCCGGGTCCCTTATCCAAGTTCTCATAGGAAGGACCAGTACATGCGCCTTGGATGACCGCCAGGGAATCTGCAAGCTCCTCTAGTATTAAATGGGCGCATCAAGGCCCACAAGCTACATGACAGGGGGCTATTGTCATATCGCGTCCTTCGCTGTTGCTTGAAGTACGGTTGCCCAGGTAATCTGGTCAGTCAACCTCACTCCTCCCTTTATCTTTCAAGATAAATATGCAAGAAATATCCAATTTTGTAACTTATATACCAGCCGAGCGAAGCAAAGATGAGTTCACGGCTGTTGTTCCTACGCAGCCATCGAATCTCTGTTCTGGTGTCATGTTGTGTTGCCATATTCTCCGATGTGTTCATTTATGGAGTGCTTCCACCTACCCTTCCCTTTGATTTGCGAAACCGCATGGGTATATCGCATGACCGTGGTAAGAGTAACCAATTCTTCTATATGATTAGCCCGGAACTTAACTCTATATCCATACACTAGTACAAGTATGGGTTGCAGTGATCCCAGCGCTATACTGTGCTTCGATGGTAATTTGCAGCCGTGGGTATTCTTCTTCACTGTCGCATGCGACCAGCCTCTAACAATTCCATACAGCTATTGCGGGTTTTTTATCCGATATATGCGACCGGCGACGACCACTATTTGTTGGCGCAATTTTGTTCCAACTTGTTGGAGCAGGCCTGGTGATCGCAGCACCGTCACTAAAGTACTACATCGCTGGCATAGCCGTTGCAGGCTGTTCATCCGCTTTTGTCTGGACGAGCAGCCTGGCACTTGTTCTGGAGTCAACAAGTGAGGCCTACGTAGCTTCGTCGATGAGCTATGTAGGAGTCAGTATCAGCTGTGCTGCTCTTTTTGGACCTATGTTAGGTGGCATTCTCTATCACGCTAAAGGCCATTTCGCGGTATGGTCAATGTGCTTCGCTTTGATTGGACTTGACCTAATTCTTCGCTTGATAATGATTGAACCCAGGGCCGTGGCACGTACCGTTGATCCGGCAGATAAGGAATCTGGACATCAGTCTGTGCTTGAACCGCAATACGAGATCAATAATGTGCTATCCCCGGGTGAAGTTATAGCACCACTGAGTCAGGGTCAGCACCATGAGAAGCATTCAAAGTGGCACCCGAAATTTTTTGAACTCTTCGTGTCTCCGAGATTCAGCTTCGCCGTCGTCGCAACGATATGTCTGGCCACAGTCATCACATCCTTTGACGGCGCACTTCCGTTATATGTTGACGACTTGTTCGGATTCACCTCTCTACAGACTGGACTTTTGTTTCTCGCATTGGCTGGACCTGCTTCTATTCAACCACTGATTGGACGATTGGTGGACCGCCATGGTGGACGCTTCATTGGTGCCGCTGGTTTTCTGATAAGCTGTCCAGCCTTTGTGTGTATGAGGTTTGTTGATAAAAATTCCACAGAGGCCAAGATTCTTTTGGTTTTTATGTTGGTTATCATCGGTGCTTCTATCTCGGCAACGATTCCAGTATATATGGCCGAAGTCAGTTGCGTAGTGTTGGAGAAAAGGAGTTCGCAGGGTAGTGTCTCCAATTTCGCGCAAGCTTATTCTCTGTGGTCTGCGGCATATAATATTGGCTGTACTCTTGGTCCTTTGTCGGGGGGTTGGATCCAGCAAAGAGCTGGATGGAAGACGGAGACTTGGGCTATTGGGCTGATATGTGGAGTTTCCGGTGTTCTTGCTGTACTATTTACAGGCCCTGACAAACACAGAATATAATGAATTGTATGTTGGACATCCGTTCTCTATCCATCCTAAAGACTGTTATGCATACGTGGCTAACGCCCCATCCGTTGGTTTTCTTCATATCCAAACGGGATCCACGAATCGTTAAAGTAACCTTGCAAAACAGTCTGCGTGTAGGTCATATCATCCACACAGTATCCACCACCCGAGGGTCCAATATGAGCGCAATGAATATCAGGTCTGTAATGCACCATATGCTCATGAACCTCACGACAAAGCAGTGTATTTCTCCCTAACTCATAGCTCTTCCCAAATCGCACATCTTTGGTCAAAAAGTCATAACAAGCAGCTGTGTCCGTATATTGCTGGTCCGACCCGGTGCAATACTGCTCGTGTGTAGCACAGATAGTCTTAGCTAGTAGGTCCGAAACATAGCCGACCGCCTGGTCCGATGAGGTAGCGTTGATCTTAGTCGCGACATTTCCAATAATGAAATCTACCAAGTATTCGAAGTAGCGGAAAACCGCGTCATACTGCGTGATCTTGCCCTCTGTGTCCCACATGATCCACGTGTCAATCGTGACGGGGACGACAATGCCGAAGGTTGTAGCGTTGAAAGTGACAATGGTTGTCGCGGATGCGATGTTTTCATTGGCGCTGAATTGTGTGATATTGTATGCGATTGGAACACCGACAAGACTGACATGCGCTGGGTCTGAAAATAGGCCGAATATGTATTCGCGGTTTAGCTCGTCGCCGTCGAAGGTACGCGTAATGTCGACACGGCCTTGGACCTATGTTCTCCAGTGTCAGTATCTTCGGCGTGTATAGCTGGCTTATAGAGCCGAGTTTCCCGTACATTTGGGGCGAAGACGGATGATGAGTTTCCCTCTGTTTGCTTCACATTGGCCGGGTAAAGAAATGAATCCCAGAAGGCCTTTTCAAGATCCCAAAGTTGATTGAATGTATATTTTGGTTTTGGAGATGTTTTGAGAGGATCACTTGCGCATTCAACTGAGGAAATCAAGACTGCAAAGGCAATCATGAGCAAGGAGCCCCATGAAGCTCTTTGGATAGTCATGTCGATGGTCTAGGAAAGATATCTTCAGCTATAGGCGATAAAAAGAGGTTTCAGGGTGTGAGAAAGCTGACAATGCTACGGGCGGGGCTGCCTGTCTTATCTGTTATTTATGAAGCATTCCGGAGCCACCTTGCAAAGAATTCCGGGGCTAAATATGTATCCACTCTCCAGTCAATAAAACCGTAGGATGAATGTAAGGATGCTACGTTCTAAAAAAAAGTAAGAGGATACTTGAACCTTTCCAAACCTCTCGAGCCTATGATACTTGTATCAATTGGCTTTTTATAGTCCGCATCTCGGAGTCCATTGTGCGTTGGGGTGACGAGAAAATTCCAGCGTGCTGTGTAAGATTTGGCGAGGAATGCAAGGTAGCGCCTCAGCTTTCATTGACACCATGATGACTTGAAATAGCGGATCAAGGATAAATGGGAATCCATGGATCCTTTCTTCGCCGAGCCCATCCAATTAGCAACGTCAATTCAGATCCAGGACAAGACCAGTTAGCGCTCACTTGTTCAGACTCTCCCGCGACAAAAAGTTCACGATGTTCAAGTTGACGACTAGCCGTAGACTAGATGCTTTTACCTTCGCCCGGTTCCAGCCCTCCTGGTCTTATCAGGAAGGGCGATCACACCACCCACCACGAGATGGAATCGCAAACTTGAACTTGTCCAGTCATGACACTGGTCATATTGAATAATCCAGTATCGGTGACAACTATGCCAGCGATCAGTGGGATAAACGCTCCCGGGAGCCCTGGAGGAGAGGAGGGCCCATGTCCCGTGCACGGTGCTGGGACTTGGTCGGTTGAGCCTGAGGTTTATTCGAAGACGCCCGGGCGTCCTTGGGGGACTCTTCTTATGAAGGTTGGTTCGAAGCTGAATCTATAAGTTGGCTCCGTTCCAACAGGATCTTGTTGGTGATGAGAAATTGTGGCACGCTTAGAAGGAGCCTTGGAGGGTATAGTCAGTGATTGAGTCTGTGCTCAGTTGTGAGTTCCAATTTGAAGGTTTACTCCGAGTCACTGGTCATGGATGTCACTCGACAGAAATGAATATATTTCGAGTCCGAGTTCCGGGAACCTTGTCGGCATACGGATATATATTCGGAGATGTCCACGCATTGCTGGCAAAACATGAAGCAGAAATGCGACCTCAAGTCAAGCTGGTCACCCGAATGTACTAGCATGAACATAGAACGGACTGCGAGAGGAAGTTCGGATTGCCGTAGAGTCTGAGTCGCAGATTCGAAGGATGAGACGGTGAAGGTGAAAGGGCAGGTCTACTAAAGATCATGATGGTATGTAACACTAGTACTGTATCGTTCCTGCTTAATTTAGGCAGAGTGTGTTGTGCTTTCCATTTCGGGGAGTGCCTCTGCTCTTGCCGCATGTAGTTGTGCCAGTGCCAGTGGTATACTCTCCATCGCACCTTCCCATTTGCACTACCCCGGTATATATTCTGCAGGCGGCAAATCAGGACTTGGCATTAGTCAGCTTGGTGCTACTGTACTACTACTACCACAATGCAACCATCGAAACCATGGATCTAGGGACTAATTATAGGAAGACAATTCATTGTCTCTCGTATGCTACCGCTCGTATTACTACTCGTATTAGTTGACACGAACCTCTGGAGTATCGGAGAGTTCCGTACCGGAACTCTGTTCATGTTTGGTTCGGCCGATGCTCGGGCCGAGTGGGAGTTACACAGGGTGTGGTTAGGTATACTGGTATACTAGTAGTATACCATAATAGTATACTATACTCGCAGTATATCTGCTATAGTATAGTATGCTAGTCTATTATATTATAGCATACTACATCCTATAATATACTAATACTCATACTCATACCCTGCATCGACCAGCACTACCTTCTATCCAATGGACCCTTGCAGGATCGCCCCACCGAAATCTGCCAATCTCACGCAGTCCCGCCAAGCGCCAAAGTCAATATGAGTTCCACTTCTCAGGGGTTGATGAGACATTCAGTTGGATATACAAGTAGCACTCTGTGATAGTATCTAGATACACTATAGTTAGTGTAGTGACACAGAGTACTTCGGACTCTGTGTTATTAACAATATAGTATACTATAGCATCGTATAGTATAGTATAGTATCCTGGTATACCCGTATACTCGTCCTGTATACAGTCCGTGCTGGCCCACTCGGGTGATTCTCCCTGCTCCACTCTGGATTCTCATTTTGTTCTGATTTGATTGGATTTCATTTCATGTGTGGGATTGGGATTTTTCCGCTTCATTTTATTCCAGAGTCCAGGTGTTCTCTGCTGGCGTGCTAGTCCTTAGTGTTACTAGTCTTAGTGTTTTGCTCACGGGGTTCCGAGAACTTCAACTTTGCAACTCCCTCTTTTTCTTCCCTCTTCACCTCCCTCCCCCCTCCTC
>JAVMSB010000144.1:0-76006 GCA_031761475.1 Penicillium pancosmium | reverse complement strand
CCCCTCTTTGTTTCCACGTCCCCTTTTTGCAGTGTTGAAGAAACTGTAAACTGACCTCTGATTTCTTTCAAGATTCCTGGATCTGACAGATCGCGAGAACCCGGATTTCCTTTACTCGCTGTGATTTATGATTTGTACATGTCATGTCATGTCATGTCACGGCTCGGATTTCGTTGCTACTTTAAGGTTGCAGCATATCCATATCATATCTTTCACCGACTATCCACTCGGTGGAATTGTACATAGTAGTCTCACGATGCCTATTAACGCCCCTTTTATGGATCTTGCAATGTTGAATCAATATCTTCCCAAATTATCACGACGTTGAAGAATATTGTAACCGGTATATGGGATTCTCAAGATTACAGGGTTGCTTTGTAGTCCGAATCAACCGTGACCGAAGGAAGCACCCAATAGCGGAAAGGGTTTATGTGACACATTAATAAGTTTGAGCGTACCCAGGTGATATATTAGACGTTACTGGTTGGCTTGAATTGTTCGACATACATGGAAAATCTATACTGTAGAGCTCAATCATGCCAGGCATTCTTTAACATCTTAATGAAATTGGAAGATTATCAACGACGTCACCGCCATTAAAATTTCAGGCGGAATAGAATAAGCAACGCGATTGTAAACTAATCTGAACTAACTAGGACAATCTAAGCAAGAAGTTTGCCTCCAACCTCCACTCTCTCCTGTCAAGGCTCAATCAACTTCAAAGACTCGCGGAGGCTACCCTGAATGTGGTGTCAAGCTGAGCTTCTCTGAAGGCTTGATAAATTATCAATGCAGCGTGTGAGGCTGCGGCGTCCGCGTAATTAAAATCGATTCCACCTAATGCCATCGAAACAAATGCTCATTGCACTAGGAATAGGCTCCCGGCCCGAGGATAAATGATCGACCTGCCCCGCACAATCTGCGAATACCTACTACGTACTAGTAGGTGAATTAGTTAACCAAGGGCAAGAAAACATTGACTAAAATATGCATGCAAGAATTCCCTTCACTCTCTGTACCCCAACTCCTCGTATACAAATTGTAGATTTCCAAGGTTAATTCTGGCTACCCCGACCCGAAGATCCGAGGATCATGGATGATCGCCATTCCCATCCCGCAAAACGCCCGATCTCTTCCGATTCACCAGCTAAGGAAAAGTGAAATGGACCCGCAAATGCTGGGGCTAGACGCGGCTTCTTTGCAAAATATTAGCCAATTTTTTGGAACAACGGGGTAAATGGGGTAACCGGGGTAAGCCCTTGCTTGTCACTTTAGGCCTTTTCTTCTTTGGTTTTGGCTTCTTTCCTTGGCTCTTGGCCCACCGCTCGGATACTCTTACGTTATTGGGGTTGCGAGGTTTTATTCGTGATGCTAAATTGTATGTAATACATTGGTTTATGTAGCACATTATGGTGACTACCTTTTATAAGAATAGAACCGTTTCGCCCCGAGCAGCTCGTCTCGTCGGGTCTGCAATAATAATTCTGGAAAAGACGAACTGGCACACTACGGAAGGTTGTCACGCCAAATCGAACGAAAATGTCGGATATATCGATCAAAAAAATTGAACGCCGCGATGATGCGCCCATGGAACTGCCACCTCGTTCTTTTAACTCGGGAAAACACCTCGCCAACCCCGTGAGTTTCAAATCTTCTTTCCCCAGCATGGTAAAAGGGAGAGAAAATGGAGAGAAAATGGCTTTTTACTAACATGATGGCTTGTCTACCTAGGCGCCATTGGCAATGGGCGGCTTCGCAACAACCCTCCTCTCCGTCTCGCTGGCGATGATGAATTGCCGCGGCGTCTCGAACCAGACAATTTTCGTTGGAGATCTTTGTTTCGCAGCTTGCATCGGACTCTTGATTTCAGCGCAGTGGGAGATGGTTCGTGGGAATACTTTCTCTTATACGGTTTTATCGGCGTATGGTGAGTTTTATAGCCCCTCGAGGAGAGGATATTCATCTATCCATCTATCGTCATCATGTTCTTGATTAGTTAACGGATCGGGATACTGTAGCAATGTTCTACGGTGGTTATGGAGCGACCCTGATTCCTGCGTTCGGAATTATCGATGCTTATGGAGGTTTTACCCCGGAGTATTATAATGCCCTGGGCTTTTTTGTCCTTTGTGAGTTGCATCCGAGTTTCACATTGACGTTGTAGCACTACACTATACCAATAGTGCTATATTTGTTTGATCGATCTTGGTCGGCTAACTGATCGTTTTTTCTCGCGCTGGTAGTGTGGGGTGTTTTCAACCTTTTTTTCTTGATCGCCAGCATTCGACTGTATGTCTTTCCAACACTCAGCTCGGCTTTGCCGTGTCCTTGTGAATTTACTTCCAACTAATTCTCCTTTCTTCCAATTTAGAAACGTCGTTTATATCATCATTTTCTTGTCGCTGGAACTATGTCTCATCTTCGATGCCGCGTCGCAATTTAAGCGCGCAGATGGCATGATTGAACTCAGTGAGAATCTTTCGACTGTCGGTGGTGCTTTTGCATTTGTGGCTAGCATTTTCGGCTATTATACCGTGCTGCATTATTTGTGTCAGGAATCTTTGCCATTTACTGTTGTGATGGGGGATACTTCCAGGTTCTTTGAAAGACGGGCTCGGGGTCCTTCTACAAGTGTGAAGGAGAGCGATGACCTTGTCTGACGGGCGCGGGCGTCTACAGTTTCGTGGGAAATGGCTTTACTTGTCATTTTTGTGGTCGCTTGAGCGTTCCAAAGGTTAGCAATGGCCTTGAAACAAAAGTTAGTTTAAGATAGACAAGCGAGGTTGGAAGCAGTCCTCGCTTTAATTTTCATAATGATGAATATATCCACGAACAACCTTGGAATGTTCCAGTGTAACCTGATGATCCATGTCAGTGGAATCGGCTTTTATCATACTATACTAATTACACTAGTAGAATGAGATATTAAAGGGTTTATCAAGGTACCTTAAACTTGAACCAATGACATTATAATTCAAGACACACCATAAATCATTCTTGAGTGCTGTTAAGCGTAGCGCTTTCGGAACTTTCTTGCGAGCCATAAAGGCCAATATTGGTCATGTCCTGAATAGGATTGTGGATGCGAACCAGTCTGAGATTCTCTTGCAATGCCAATGCCCCACTTCACCAAGTTCCAGGTTTAGAGCAAAGACACCAAACAACTCATTGAAAAATTGGCAGATATTTGGGGACTTTAGTAGATCGAGGAACGTACTCTTCCAAGGTTGAGCTTGGAGAAAACAAGTTTAGCCAAGTGAAGCTAAGTCTAATCATGACCTTTGGCCTGGGACCATGATACTCCTATACGGGGTCACTTTGGAGGGGGGTTGATAACGCATTCTTTTTAAGAGGCGGACTCCGCGGACGCCGGAGAGGTATAACCCCGCATTCTAGCTTGGAACTCTGATAGTCACAAGCAACTATATTTCAGTTAATGGAACGATAAATAGGGGTGCTTCTTTCGAAATAAAAGAGACACATTTCTGCATATACCTGGTCAACAGCTTTCTCACGATATTAACAAACAATCAGGTCAGACCAATTATACATACGAATAAAAATACAAATACAACCATGATAACACGAGAGGGATTCTGTGATCGAAAAGAAGGCTTCCAGCAAGGGCTTCCAAGCACGGCGACAATCACCCCGCGAAATAACATCCCAGCTCATACATCGGACGTATTCGATGTCATTGTAATAGGCGCAGGCTATGCTGGGCTGACAACATGCCGGGATCTTTGTAACTCAGGTATGATAGGCTCAAGTCATAGTAAATAAAGAAAGTCCGCCTTGCAGATACTAAATAAGTTACTATCAACCAGGATTCAAGGTTCTTCTCATTGAAGCCAGAGACAGAATCGGCGGAAGAACTTACACGGCCAATATCGATGGCCATCTATACGAGATGGGTGGTACTTGGGTTCACTGGAATCAGCCTCATGTGTGGCATACGATGCACCGATACGGATTGACGAAGCTTTTGAGTAGTGCCCCGGGAAATGTTGGCTGTCAAACATTTACGGTGTCCGTCGATGGAAAGAGGATTGAATTGAGCCGGCACGAAGAAGTGAGTGAAGTAACATTGCGATTCTATCCCACTGGAAATCGAGTTAAAAGTCTGAAAGCTAATGTCTGCTTAGGAGTTAATCATTCAAAGAGGATTCGAAGAGCTTTTCAACATCGACGGCAACAGTGGTAGAACATTGATACCCTATCCACATGAACCGCATCATAATCCCGATATCAAAGCCTACGAAGCGATATCCGCAGCCGAGCGGATAGAGAAAATAAAACCCATTCTGAACGATGTCGAACTGGCGACACTACAAGCGTGCATCGGAGCAATATCAGGAAATACCATGGAAAACACGGGCTTTTTCGATCTACTCCGGTGGTGGGCCCTTGGCGGGTATAGCGCAGCCGGTGTTTTTGAGCTCACTGAGACCTATAAGATTGCAGCAGGACAGTCATCCTTTGCGCGAAAGATTTTTGAGGAAGCCTTATCTACGGGAAACCTCCGCTATACATTCGACACAGTTGTAAGCGCTGTGGTAGATAATGGGAGTCTGGTAAAAGTCACAACTTCATCGGATACAAGGTGGCTAGCGAAGAGGTTGGTGTGTACGATTCCGTTGAATGTTCTGTCTCAGGTAAAATTTGACCCCGCATTACCAGCCACGAAGCTAGCAGCGACACAAAAGGGACACATTAACTTTGGAGCGAAAGTGCATTTGGAGGCCGAGGGCTCAGACCTGAGGTCTTGGTCTGGGGCAGCCTGGCCGAGCAAAAGGGTCTTCGCTTGCCATGGCGATGGTCTAACTAATGCGGGGAAGAACACGCACATTGTCTGTTTTGGCTCGAATAAAGAATTCGCCCATCCAAGTGGAGACAGCGCGGATTTTGTTGCGGAGGTCAAACAATTGATGCCCATGCAAATAAATAAAGTGGTGAGTTGGAAAGGAAAATTCCGAGTCCATCACAGACTATGGTACTAATGAGGCTAGATCTGGCATAATTGGCTAAAAGATCCATTTTCTCGTGGTACTTGGTGTGTGTTTCCTCCAAACTACAGCTTTCAGTATCTCGAAGCCCTGAGAGAGCGACATGGGAACATCCTGTTTGCGAGTGCAGATTGGGCTCTTGGGTGGCGGGGGTTTATTGACGGAGCGATCGAAGAGGGATCGCGGGCCGCAAAAGAAATCATAGATGAATTAGGGTTTCCCAAGCGAATCGCCGGTTTGCTGTAGGGTTCATGCGGGAATGCTTGATTATTGAATATTGGGACAAGGCAAGTCGAGACAAGGAACCCCGTTGTCAAAGTTGGTGGTACTTTTGTCTCGACGCTAAATATTTGTTGAGAATTGACCGCAATTTCATTTACGGAGTGCGTCGGTCGACAGTCTATTTAGGCTAGTTTAAACTAGACTGGTGTTACTTAGCTTTCGAACAGATACCGCTCCTTAGTTAAATGTAGGTGATAAATTGAATGTCTTGGAATAGTCCGATTGCGTCGTCAACAAACCCCTCCCTCCTTCGCTGAGAAGATAGAAAATTTTAACCTTTTACCCGCATGCACGAGGGTCCAGTGAGTTTTTTTTTTCTACAGTGGAAGACTATTATGACGTTGAAATCTTCATACTAGTCTAGCTCTTAAACCGGTATTGGAAAAATCCAGCATCATCATGATGAGAATGCTTGATATCGGCCTGCCAGCGGTGTAAACCGTCCCGTCAACCGTGAACAGTGGATTAGACAGCGGTGGACTGTGCGAGTAGAAAATGCGAACCCACCCCACGTTGCTAGGCGTGCCAAGCACTCTCGCCCGAAAATGCAATCAAGTCCGTTCGGTATTTGAAATCTCTCACACGCAGCCCGTCAAAAAATTGGCTACTGTACAAACCCGCTACGATCGGCCACTGAGACAAGCGCTGGACCTGCCAAAGTTTGCTAGTGTGTTGAAAAATTCTTGCGTGCGATCGGCAGGCCAACTCAGACCCTCCACTAATTTAGGAAGGGAGAGGAGAGGATTTGTTAATTTGATGATGTTTTTTGTGGGGCGAAGGGCGGGGTGTACTTGTACCATGGTGGTTGGCCTCGAGGTGTTCAATTGTGGTACCTGGTGGAATGTCCCGCCCACGTCGCATCTTGACTGGAGTTCTAGAGTTCTGGACTTAGTTAGGGTGCTTAGGTCGCTGACCTTACTCCGATCTGCTCTCCTGCAGGGACTGGCGGCGCCTGCTGTAACCCTGATGGCTAAAATAGCTGGCGCGCGGGTCTAAACCAGTGCCTGGACTGCCATGGATTGACATTGCATCAATTAAATGGCAGCCGAGAACGGTAGAAATCGGAGAAGGCAACCCAATAGGCGCCCTGAACAGAACCAGGACACCGAGACCCCTGCATATTGGTCACTGCAGGGGCGTTGGGAGGAGACGATCCAGACCGTGCGAGGTCGGGGAGTCTGTTAATCTTGGCTTTGGCTCTAGCTTTGACTTTTTTTGGAGGTGGAGGCGCTCGTTGCCCCCACCATCTCCGCCTGAACCTGGTCCTGTCTTCGTCGAGGAGGAGCGGTGTGCGCAAATGAAATGAATTAAAATGTCGATGTTGGGTCCCGGTGTCGTGCAGCCGTTCCTTTCCACTATTCTTTATTTCTTGTGAGACTGATAATTTTGCTTTAAATCAACTAGACCAGCGGGGTACTTCCCCTTCCTCTTCTTCAGCCCCTCCCCTTCTTTCTTTATTGTTTTCTTTTTATAGACGACGGTACATGGTTACATGGGCTGCACAATGCGAGCTGCCCCTCCTGCCCAGCCCTAATATTCTTCTTCTCGAGTATCGATCGACAAAGCGCACTTTGTCCTTGTGCCGTTGGCCAGCTGCCTTTGTTTCTTTGCTCCTATAGGTCTCATTTGGAGAGCCTATAGAGAAAGTTTGCGAATGGCCGTCACATGGCGTGGTGGCGGCGATCTTCACATGGACGCACCTGCTGCAGCACTTCCCTGTCTTGAGATCAAATCCCTAGAAACAACAGTTGTCGAGCTTCCTGCGAAATGCACTTCCCAGTCGCCCTCGCCCTCGCCCTCTCAGCTCTTGCCCAAGATGGATATCCCTAAGGTGAAGAGAATCGACCCGCCATCCACCACCATCACGGCCGACTCACCACCCACCTCTAGTGGACCACGGAGGGGTTCACGCCCAACGTCTGCAAATGAATCAGCACATCACTCTCGATCCAACTCACGCAGTACTGCCCGATCACGTCCTCCCAGTCGACATGGATCGTTGCATTCGTCGCGAAGGGCAGTTACAAGTGCGAGCATCGTTCCTGTCCCGTCCACTCGCCCCTCACCTCATGAGAGGCGAGAGTCGTTGTTGGCGCTGCATCGAGATTCATGTCGTCTATTTCAAGAAATCAACGCATCTACAACACATGCAGAAGATGTGCGCTCGGTTCCGGCTCTCTCAAGGTCGCCATCGTCGACATATACTTCTCGGCGCGAAGGCCGCACATCATCTGAGACAGGTGGCTCAGCACCCCCATCACCGGTTGCATCGTCGCAATCTAGTCGTCGCTTCGACTTTGAGCATCGCAACTCGATCAGCTCGATAATGACATCGCTTCCTCCCCAAGCTCGAGACCGGTCGAATACCCTCCCAAACAAGACACCCGAATACGACTGTGTTCAAAGTCCATCCGCCTCCTCTGTTCACGTCCCGGAGACGGTAACAGAGTGGACATCTCCTTCCTCCCGACGGGCGGAATATGAGAAAATCGACCGGGCCGGGCGTGGTGTTCGCGGCTTGTGGCGTCGCGTCGCACCTCGCTGGTGTCAAGCTCAAGATGCAAGAACGCCATTCTTCAAGGAAGGAAACACAAGCCGGGAGGGCAGTGTGCGTCGGTTCCGAATGGACCTCCCAGATGAAGAGCTGGACAATACCATCATTAATTCGCACGAGAAACCTGAGGTGCAAATATTGGATTTCCTCGGCAAGGGAATAGAGAATGGCTCTCGGCGCTGGACATATCGTCGGACCAAGACTTCCCCCGCATAAGTTTTTTTTTTCTCTTTCTTTTTTTTCTAAACAGCAATAGCGTATTGGCACTGGTGTCACACGCTTTGTTTTGAACGCATCCATGACTACAGATTGACGAGTGGATTCTGCTGCATTTGCATTGCATTGCGTTTGGCTTGCATACTTCACCTATACCTACGATTCATCCTCTTCCATTTTTGTGAATATTACTCCCCCTTCCTTGCCACTAATTTCGAGTTCTCCGAATGAGAATACCTGGTCTACCTTTTGCTTTCCGTTTATCATCGTTCTTCACCGCATCACTTACCAAGAATTCAAGATACCCGACAATCCGCACCGTTGTACATACCAATACGATGCCTATTGCATACCTAGTATATAGTTACGACTAGCAACAACAATACCATATGTTGATCCAGAACTTCAATTTTTTGATAACTGGTATTTTCCTATTCCGCTGCAGTAAAGATCGTTGAAACGTCCAAGTTTTAGATGACGATCACCACATGGTGGGGCGCCGGCAAATAATGGTTGGTTCACCAGTAAAGTGAAGTTCCCGTCAATGCTACCTAAGGACTAGTACGAATGAAAACATTCAAATTTTTGTAGTACTTGTTCATTCTCAAATATAGGATAATTCAAAACTTGTATAATTTAGTAGACTACTCATAGTTTACAACCTACTCAATACTCTAGGCCAACTGTTAATGCCGAGGCTATAGTTCGTACTGCCGGCATTCACCGACCTTCTTCATCCGGGCGGTCCGCGCGCCAGCGAGGGAGTCAACTTGCGATGGTCAGCAACATCAACATCCTCGTTTCCATTCTATTATAAGCCTGCCGCTCCAAGAACCTCATTGTCCTTTCTTTGCTTGTTTACTTCTTGGCATATCTGTTTGCATTCATCTATTGGTCGACCGTATACCACAATGGTATCCTCCCTCAACCCCTTCTGGGGTCCTCCGACATCCTACTTGAAGTACGTTTTTGTTGCTACCTAATTCCAAAACGTGTTTCCTCCCCCATGGCTGTGAAAGAGACAGCCTGAAACTGACTGAATCTAGTTTCTGTGAAGAGGTATGCCTCCCTCCCTCCTCCTACTCTGATTATGATTTCTTTTTGCAACAAAAAACCGGTAATTGACGTGGCCCAAAACAGGATTATGTCATAACTCGATTTGTGGCCGAGTTCATCAATACATTCAGTAGCTTTGTCTATAGTCAGTGCGCGAACACTCCGTGTCCACCAAACAAAAAGCTAATGTTATGGTCTAGTTTGCTATGGTATCTATGGCCTGGTTCAACTCCGCCAAAAGCCTCAGGCTGCCTTCCGCTCCATTTCCTATCTCGGACTCATCGGAGTCGGCGTCTGTTCTGCTGGATACCACATGACTCTCAAATATCATACACAAATGTGTATGTATGATTCCAGCTCATGATATACCGTCCCAGCTGGTGACTTTGGCTGACCATATTCAAACTTCCAAACTTCTAGCGGATGAGTTGTCGATGCATCTCCTCACTACGCCGCTTCTTTATCGCATCTTATCATTCAAAGCCAGCCCCGATCGCGCCCGGCTGATTGGAATCATACTTTCTATTCTATTTACCATCGTCATGGTTGTTCACATGGTCATGGATGAATTTCTTCTCCATGCTGCCTCCTTCGGCTTGGCTGTTTACTTGATCGGCTCCCGAACACCGAAGCTTATTCCCGTTCAAGTCACCGATTTAAAGCAGAGGAAGGCTCTTCGCTACCTTTCCTTCTTCGGATGCTGTATGTTTCCACTTTTCAATAGATAGTGGATTTCTTAGGATTTCGCTAATTATCATAGTTTGCTTCGGCTTTGGCTATTTTGTCTGGTTGATTGACGAATTCGGCTGTGGAATCTTGACGGGAGCTAAAAATAACGTCGGACTTCCTCTGGCCTTCTTGTTTGAGTTCCATGGGTGGTATGTATACCTATGTATCCGAAGAACATTTACACCTTCTGACGGAAATTAGGTGGCACTTCTTCACTGCTATCGGTGGCTATGTCGCTGTTGCGACTGTGGATCTGCTTACTTCCGGAGAGGCGGACGAAATCTCCAGTTCTTCTTTCGCCTGGCCAGTGGGCCCTGTGTTCGGAATCATGCAGGGTATGGTAGCCTCTGAGAAGAAAATTTAAGTCGTAGCAGGGGGCTATGACTATACGTGACAACGAAGCGAACTGGTCGTTGTGACTAGATATCATATAGTGATGCCATGGGAGGAATACTTGGTGATATGCAGGGTGGATACGGGGTGTAGGTGGCACAAATACCAGAGTCTTCCGCCAGACTCAAAATTACTGATAGAAACGAACATGCAAATAGACTCTACAATCCTTTTCAAAGACACACGTGGTGCCTCACTTCTGACGCAATATCTCCGCCAAGGACTTCCCCCACTCTCCCCGCCCTGTCAACGACAGATAGACCCACCGGAGAACCATCGTACTTTTCATCTTCCCCTCTCCCTCTGAAGGCTTTTTCCCTTTCGGTCATGCTTCCATCTTAAACTTCAATTATAATGCGCAGTCTGACCCAAGAAACTGATTTTGAATTAGCCGAGCTTAACGCTGCATCTGAGAACCCTGCACCGGCAGATGCTGCGGTCTGCCTTGCATTTCCAGATGGCGGAAAAGAGGCATGGAGCTGCTTACTCGGGTCAGCCTTGATTCTATTTCCATCATTTGGATTCCAAACTGCGAGTATGTGTATTTTCCGCTAAATTCGCCCTGGCTGCGATTAACCTGTGTCTCCGTAGTCGGATCTGTCCAGGACTATATCAGCACCCATCAACTAGCGGACTACACCGTCCGAGACGTGGGCTGGATCACAGCCGTGCTAGTCTTTCTAACTCTCTTCCTGGGTATCCAGGTCGGGCCACTATTTGATCGATATGGCCCCCGCATGCTTTTAATCTTTGGCTCGCTTGGTAGCACCGCTTCCTACTTCCTACTCGCCGAGTGCACGAAGTACTGGCATTTCATGCTATGTCTTAGCATACTGGGCGGTATCTCCTCAGCGGTTGTGACGACTGTTGCCATCTCCGTGTTAAGCCACTGGTTTTATAGACGCCGGGCGCTCGCTTCTGGCTTGTGCATGTCAGGCTCGTCAGCTGGCGGTGCAATCATCCCCTTGCTACTGCGAACTCTTTTCAAAGAGTACGGTTGGACTTGGTCGATTCGGATCATTGCATTTATGGCACTTGGCTGCTACGCAGCGGGGATAATGCTTGTAAAGGGACGACTGCCGATGGTTAGCGAGACGAAAGCCGTCGTCGACCTTCGTGCGTTCAAGGCGCCGAGGCTGTGCTTTCTGGCAGTGGCGGTGTTTGCGTTTGAATTTATTATCTTCGGCTGTGCGGCTCTTCTTCCGACTTATGTTCGCTACTCGGGTCTGGATCTCGATGTTCAATTTTACTCTCTCGCTGTGCTGAACAGTATGAGTTTGGTCGGTAGAGTATTACCCGGTATTGCGGCAGATCTATTTGGTCGGTTCAATATTCTGCTCACTCTCGCCTGCATCACTTTGGTCATTATGGGGAGTATTTGGATTCCCTTTGGATCTCAAAATGAAGCGACACTGTATGCGGTTGTCGCTATCTTTGGCTTTGGGTCGGGTGGTTGGGTCTCTTTGGCTCCTGTTTGCGCGGGTCAGCTTTGTCGCACGGAGGAATATGGCCGGTTCTACGGTACAATATACTCCATCGCTGCCTTTGGAGTGTTGTTGACGGTTCCTGTTGGTGGTGAGCTTCTTCAATCGACGACACCCCAGGCCCTTGTCGGGTTTTATGCCGCGGTACTTCTCATTGGGCTTGTTTCTGTGGGCATGTCACGATGGGCATTGCTGGACTGGAAGTGGAAGTGGAAAGTAAAGGTTTGAGGATCTCAAATATAACAATAATTTTGTCAATTGTTCATAGCGCCGGTAAATTATAGAATGCATAAGCGCCGGGTATATCAAAACAGAACCCAAAATGCTTTTTTTTTCAGAGACAGAGCCAAATGGCCGTTTCCCGACCCTCAGAGCCCCGCTGCCGAGATCTCAAGTATTCATATTTAAAGAAGATCGAAGTCATCCAGCTTGTCGCGGTATTGCATAATGTTGCGCTTGATCTTGCTGGAGTCGACCCAGGTGACGAAGTCCTCCATGTTCCGAGTAACCAAGAAAGCGGGATCGTTAACGACTTCAATTCCAACGCGGACGTGACCTTGCTCGATGAAAGTGGTAGCCTATTTTACCAGTTAGTATTCATGATCTCCCCTTTATGTTCCGCATCTCCTCCACGCGCAATTCATGCACGATCCAAAGACTTACAGCCTTAATAGTCTGAACCATCCTCGTGCGCACCATCAGCACCGCCAAACGTCTCCGGCAGAGAGCAGACACAGTGACCTCTCTCTCGACACGGGACAATCCCGCACCCTGTTCACGAGACTGCTTCAGAACCCCCATGCGCCACAACTTCTCCAGCAGCTCGGACTCAAGTTTCCTCCGGACGGGGTCGGACTCCGGGTCCAGCTGGGAAAGCTTATGGGCGAGCTGACGGAGGGATCCGCACAGGGCGTTATACTTGCGGTAGTCCATTGGGTCTTGAAGGAGGTAGCGCTGACGGATCTCATGCTCACGGTGATTGCCATCGGACTTGTAGGTGTGGAAGTCGACCTTCCGGAGAAGTCTGTAATGAGAGAGCTTGTTAGCGATTGTGCCTGGTCGCAATTGTGCTGGTGATGGCTCTTGATCCGAGTGTTGGGGTGAGAGGACTGCCGGACTTACTTCTTCTCGTGATGCTTGAGCTGACGGACCATCTTGGTGAGCGATTCGAGGTTCGGTCACTCGAAAAGGGAGATGCTCGAGGGATATTGCGACTGGAGCGACCGAGTTGGCCGTGAAAAAAGTCCGCGATAACAAATTTGTTATCTAGGCGGTGAAGGTTATTCTGCCACTCTACCATCAACATAGTCACATGACTTAGAACTATACACAGCAGAGCAACGACGACCTCGAATTCAGAAGAAGAAATACCATAAAATACTAAGTCAAATCGAGATCCGGATTCGATTCATCATATTCAAAGCTCCCAAAAGGCTTTTTCATACCGAGAACCATCGCTCACTCTTCTAGGGAAAATCTACTAAAAACAAAATACGAGTAGGTCGGGCAAGATGATTAAATTTGAATTAAACTTGAAAGACACAAATTCCATCTTACATAAAATTGAGTATCTCAGATCTCCTAATTCAAGTCCCCGTTTCTGCCATTGGCGATTTTCTCACTCAGTGATCGAATGCTCTGCGCCCCCATGATGTCCAACACAGACACTTCCGCGCTTAGTTCTTTCTTCACCCACGAGCGAAACTCCATGGCAACCAGGGAGTCAATGCTGTTGAAGCCAAATCTCTGAACGTCAATTCCAGAAACAGGAATAGCAAGAAGTGCCGAAAACTTCTCCACAATCCCATCCGACACCACTTCCACTGCCTCATCAAAAGTACTGGTTGATGCTAAAAGAGCCGCGGTGCTAATTGTCTTTTCCTCGCCTATTTCACCGTGGCTCACGACCATGGTAGATCTTTGATGCGTGAATAGGGAAAATGCAAGGTAAGGGGGTGCCGGGCTGCCGTTCTGACGGCATAGTTCTGCGGTTGGCAGACCAAGAACCAGTTGCGATACCGACTGCCCCGCATGATTCTGCCCCTTGTCATGGCGAGGATCGATCATGAATTCAATTGCACTGTGTACCTCGCTCTCCTTGAGGATCTGATAGAGATTGCCCAGTCGACCTGCTGTACTTTGAAGATTTTCCTCAACCCAACCGACATTCGATACACTGCCGAGGTCGATGACGGACGCCTTCATACCACGAGCGGTGCGATACGCTGCAAGCGCATCTTGGAAGGTATTTCCCGCCGCGTAATTTGCCTGACCACGATTGCCAAAGATCCCGGTGACCGAGGATAACATGACGAAAAAGTCCAATTCGGACGGAAGAAACTCATGCAAATTCCACGACCCTGCGACTTTTGGTTGAATTGCAGCCTGCCAGGTATCGAGGGACATCCCCTCAAAGACCGCATCCTAAACAAAATGTCAGCATAATATTTCAGGATTTCATTGAAGAGTTCGACATACTTGTAGAACCATGGAGCATTGAATGCATCCTTTGATGGGAGGGAGTATTCGATCGCAATCGTCCAGTACGGTACGTAAGCGAGATCGATCGACCACATCACAGCTAAAGATATGGGCATTGCATCCCAGCTTATTAAGTTCTGAGACCATCTTGGTCACTGCTTCTGTGACCTTGTTCGACCGTGAAAGAAAGATCAGATTCTTCGCACCTCGTGCAGCCATCCAGAGGGCGGTGCTGCGACCCAGCCCACCAAGACCCCCGGCAAGAACGTAAGATGCCCTGCGGTCAAACTCGAGAGGCGACAAGTGGTCTGGGGCTATAGGGATGCGGTCATCTGCGCTTGGGACGAAGACCATTTTCTCAGAAGCCCCTTTGCTTTGGAGAGTCTGGATACCGCGCTTTATTTCGGAAAATGGAAAGATGTTGAGAGGTTGGACCTGTTTGAGCTTGCCTTCGGAGTAAAAGCAGAATATCTCTTCAATAAGTTGTCGAACAATACTTGGACGATGGCGAATGAGGATTTCAAGATCGATGTTCGAAATTGAAAGCGTTCGAAGAACTGATTCTGGCGCCCGCGTCAAATGTGGTTGAGAAGCATTTCCTGATACATCTATGAATCGACCACATTCTGCGATGCATGAGAAGGACTCTTGCTGAACTTCGCCCGTAAGCGTATTGAATATGACATCAGCTCCAGCTCCATTAGTACATCTCATGAGGCTCTTGTAAAAGCTGAGACTTTTGTTGGAGAAAATATTAGCTTCCGGTACTCCATACACATCAGTCAAAAGTGTCATGTCCGCAGTGGTCGAAACTGTTGTGAAGATATTGGCCCCGATAATCTTGGCGTACTGAATTGCGGCTTGACCTTGAACATCTGCACCGGCATGAATCAGGATTGTGTCACTGGAAGATAGCTTCGCAATGTATCCGAGGCCATATATTGCAGTGGCGAAAGCTGTTGGCAGACTAGCAGCAGTCTTCAGGGGAATGTCCTCTTCTATTTTGATAGCAACTGCTTCTTCAATTCGTGCCAAGGTCTGTAAAGACTTATCGCCAGTGCTCCTTGTCAGAAAAACCACCTTGTCGCCGGTGGTCAAGTTCTTCACTGCGGATCCGATCTTGGTGATAATGCCAGCTGCCTCGATAGGTACATTCAGGCGATCAAAGCTCGAAGTCACACCAACGGCCCGAATCGCAACCTGTATCTGGGTTTCAGGCAACGGATTGAAGTGCTGGGTATCAGTCCTCCAACGTGGATCAACCGCAGGAGCGAACTTTTCCAGGCAGACGGGGCGCTGAATATCACTGATGCGTAGCAGCTCGGTTGGAGGGGCTTCAGATTGCAAGGCAAGAAAATTATTCGCACCTTCGAAGCTTCGAAGTCGACCAATATGAATAATGTTATCTCGTAGCAGGTACTCAGCGTGTCTATCGTCTCCTTTGTTGCTGGTGAACTGATGCTTGAAAATGCCACAAGCCCAGACTGCCAGATCCTCGGCGAGGACATTCTCATAGTCTGAAACAGCAAGTGTCACGATATTTGAGCCATCAGAATCCCTTTCCGAGCGGATGGTCCGGAGTAAACCCAAACTAGTGCTCGCAAGTAGCAATTTACTTGAGTCTGGCGTTATCCAAAGCAGGTTTTGACAATTCATCAACATATCCTTCAGTGCGTTGTACTCATCATTCCCAATAGCCGTGAATGTCGGGCTCTCAAGATCAGTAAGGGATATAGATAGGGAGCCTTGTAAAACATAGTGAGCCAGCTCGGTCACTTTCAACGTGGTAACTTGATATGTGCCAGAGTCCTCAAGAATCTGGGTAATACAATCGGCTATACCGAGTGTCTTCAGCCCCGAGGATACGATGTAAACCTTTCGTGGAGTCTGTTGCACATACTCGAGAGCGGTGGAAATCATAATGCTCTGCCAGCTTAGATCCTTATTGTCGGAAGAGGGATACTCAATCTCGACACCAGAGAAGCCCGAGTCAATAAGGAGTGACTTCCAGGTGGAAACGGGAATGTAGGGGCACCATTCTCGAATAGGCTCATCTCCAAGCCACCAACCGGGAAGTTGACCGAATGAAAGTGGATACCAGAGAAAGTCTTGTCTTATTCCTTCTTGCATAATGAGCTGGCCACCAGTACGAAGTAAAGACCGTAGCCTCCGCAATGTCGCGGTAAGATTAGACGTGGCATGGATCACGTTTCCAGCAAAAATAAGATCGTAGGAGTCAGCCTTGAGACCATGAGTAGCAGGCTCTTCTTCAAGATTGAAGACTTCGAATTTCATGATGTCTTTCCAGTGGCGGAATCTGTCTTGAGCCTTTTCGAAGAAGGCTGAAGATATGTCGGTGAAGGTGTAAGTTGCAATACTCTCGTTCAGGGTATCACATGATGGTGAGAGCACATCAAGAACCTCCGCAGTCAGGCTTCCAGTCCCTCCCCCAACTTCCAGGATTCGTAACTGGGACCGTTGGTGGCGAATCAAGGATAGATGGCTTCTTAGGTATTGAGGCAGATTTTGCAGACGCATGATCTCCTTGTACAACTCTTCCATCAGTTGACCTTCGTCGAACATCAAATGCAGTGGATCTTTCTCCTGCCGCATAACAGATGCAATATTTTGCCCCATTCGCACCGTCAGTTCGCCTGTCGCATTGTGGTTTGCGACTTCTTTAAGAATTGCGTCTTTCAGGATCTTCTCATGGAAGCATGTTTCAAACTCAAAAAGTGTCAAATGAATAATCTTGTCATTCAGAAGCTCCTCTCGCACACGCTGCATCCAGTTATAGAACTTGCGGAGGTGCGGCTGTAGGGTTTCGGTATCAATGTTCACCAACGTGCTCAATGCTTCGGTGACAGATATCATGGTGACTAATTGGAGACGCTTCGCCCATAATAAGTCCTCATCGTGGCCTGTAGGACAAACATTTATCTGAGCCAAGGTGCATGCTGTTTCGGAGTCCAGGAAATTGATATCGGGCTTCCACTCGATGGTATTGCAAACCTGGCGCCCAGGTTCATTCTCCATGTCCTTGTCGAGTGGCGTAAGGTCAATGTCATTCATGTAGATACAATAAGCCTTGGAACTGAAATCGAAGACTCTTATTTGACCTTTAAATTTCGCAGAGGCCGAGGGCTGTACTGATGCATATCCCTCGAACTTATGACCGGGGGCAGGATTCAAATCCGCAGATACCCACATATCGCGGATGTATGTTGGAAGTCTGATTGTTTTGAGAGAGGGCTTTCCAGTGAAATCCATTACAGCTGCGATCATCATGTGGATCATGCTATCCATCGTGGCGGGATGAATTAGGTGCGGATGCGCGTAACGCTTCGGCATAGCCTCTGCAATGTCGGGAACAGTCACAAGACCAGTCATCTTCCCCAATCGGGAGTCTGTAAGCCGCACATCGTGAAGATTGCGGAATAGAGGACCAAACTCGAACCCTGATTTGAGAAGCACATCGTACGAGTTCGAGAAATTTATCGGACGATTGCACACCTCATGTACACTGTTGTATTTGCGGCGCCATTCCTGGGATTCGGCCTCGGATTCTTGGTAACTGCTCAGAAGGTCTTCTGAAGAGCGTTCCTCAATTGAGATGAGACCAGTACAGTGCACTGTCCAATGTTCACTTGCCTCATTGTACGAACTGACGTGGAATCGGCGCCAGACTCTGAGCTCAGAGGAGGATTCGGTCGTCATCAAGACACAGACTTCTATCCCCTGCTTGGTGTCAGGAACAATCATTGCTCGACGAATGGAGACTTGGCGGAGTTGGAAGCCAGTTATGACCTTATTTCCAGCCAACTGCCGCGAAGCTTCAATGGCCATCACGAGATAGCCGACGCCTGGGTAAACATGGTTTCCGGCGATCTAAATATTATTAGCCGGGATCTACATTTGATAGATTTTCATTCACTTACCACATGGTGTCTTATCCAGGTGTTCTCTTCCAGCCTTACGAATTGTCTCCAACGTGGTGCATTGGCATCCCAATCCGTGACCGGAGCGCCGAAGAGGTCATGACGCGGGAACTTGCGAAAGCGAAGATTTTTGCTAAGTCGACTTTCGTAAAGTATTTTTTCTGCGTGCTTGAAAGCGTACGCCGGAAGATCAACCAAAAGCTTAGCTTGGGAATTTGGGTAGTGAGAGGAAGCCATATTGACTTTGTGAATGTCGATTCCGTATCCACTGCTGGCAAGAAAACCAATAGAACTGAGTAAAGGAGTCAAAGTTGGATCGGAACGGTTAAGAACGGCTAGGTATTTGACCTTTCCTTTGCTAAACTCTGACGACAAGTTATCTTTGATCGCACTCTGCAGGGTCGAGTGGGGCCCTATTTCCATGAAGTAGGAAAGGTTTGAGATTCCACCGGGCTCCCTCTCTCCTGAGAGGAGAGCGCTCTGTATGCCGTCGACAAAACGGACAGGAGAAATCAAATTGTCCACCCAGTATTTGCTCGGTAGGAGGTCTTCGTTTAACTCTTCTCCGGTCAGAGTTGAAAACATACGAACCGGGTGTGGCAGCACAATGTGCCTGCCGAACCTCAAGCATCCCATAAGCTGAAGGTATTCATCTGCAATGCTCTCCATGTGCGATGAGTGATAGGCATTTCGAACCTTGAGCTTCCGCGCGAGCACGCCCTCCTGATCCAGTATGACTTTTAACTCGTCAATTAGGGCCACGCAGCCCGAGACTGTGTTATTTGTAGGGCTGTTGGAACATGCTATCCGAAGTTCACCTTGAAGCCTTTCCCGGACAGATTTCATATGACGGTTCAGTTGCGACTCCTCCAGACGGACGGCCATCATTGCCCCATTGGCTGACTGCTGCTTGGCCGAAAGAATGCCACGCAGATAGGCGATTTTCCATGCAGCTTCGCGAGAAATTTTGCCAGCACAGTACGCCGCTGCAATCTCACCTGATGAATGGCCTACCACCCGTTTCGGGAATATTCCCCAGCTAGCTAGAAGCTCGACCAAGGCAACCTGGAGCGCAGTGCAGAGAGGCTGTGCGATCTCGGGGCAGTCAACCCTTGACCATGACTCGGTTTCTGCAAGTTCCACTAAGATAGATTAGCTCGCATCTCGGAAGCTCTGTATGATGAAATTGTTCTTACCAAGCAGGGACCAGGTGCTTCCAAGGTTTTGGAAATAACCGGACGCCTCCTCCATTGCGTGCCTGAACACTTGGTATTTGAAGAGCGATTGTCCCATTGCGCTGTACTGCGCACCCTGTCCAGAGAAGATGAAACAGACGTCTGGTGGTACCTCCGCCCGAATTGGTTTTGTGAAGTTCCCCTCCAACAAATTCCACTCAAGCTCTTTGACAGTGGATGCCATTACGAAGCTCTTCCATGGAAATTTGGAGCGCCGTGCCGAAGTTGTGAATGACAGATCCCTCAGTAAGTCGCTGTTTTGCCCTGCAGGGGCGTTCTTCCTCTTGACATAGCGAGCATACGAAGATGCAATGCGCTTAACACCATCCTCGTCAAATGCAGTAAGAAGGAGGAGTTGTGGTAGTTCCATTGGCACTTCTGGCTCGCGGACTTGAACCGGCTTCGTTAAAGGAGTTGTTGCACTGCTCTGGGCGAGGGGTGTTTCACTAAAATCGACCTCGGTATCATCGCTGTCAGATTCAGACCCCGTAACCGACAAGTTAAAGTACTCATCGGGTTGGGGAAGAAGTAAAAGTTGACGGCGCAGTGATTTAAATGGTCTAATGGCGGAGCTCGTGTTGTGTGAACCTGAGAGGCCACGTTCATCAAGATAATGGTAAGCATCATCAAGGATACAGTGTGCATTCGTTCCTCCGATCCCGAATGAATTGACGGAAGCTCTGCGTAGACCAGAGGTGGGCCAAGGAATGTTGTCCGAAGGGAAGTCGATATTCCATTCCTTGGCCAGGATCTCAGGGTTCACCTCCTGTAAATCGTGGTTGGCAGGAATAATACCCGACTCAAGGACCAAGATGGCTTTCACGAGGCTTGCCACACCAGAGCATCCTTCCGTATGGCCAAGAGTTGATTTGAGTGACCCGATGTGCAGAGGCCCATCTCGTGGGCAATCAAATGCCTTTGCAAGTGCCTTCGCTTCGATTGGATCGCCGATTCGCGTTCCAGTCCCATGTGCTTCAACAAACCTAGTATCTTTCATACTCAGACCAGCTCGTTCATAGACCTTTCGGATCAGAGATTCTTGAGCCTCGCCGCTTGGAAGAGTAATACCGGGCGTACGACCATCTTGGTTGACACCTGTTTCACGGATCACTGTGCGAATAACATCTCCGTCTCTTATCGCATCCACCAAAGGTTTCAAGATTACGGTACCAACTCCTTCGCCACGGGCATATCCCTCAGCACGGGCATCAAAGCTGAAAGAGCGGCCTTGAGCACCAAGAAGACCGTGGTGACTGTAACCAGTGGTCTCGAGCGGGTTTTCGAGTATGCTCACGCCACTCACAACAGACTGATAGCTTTGTCAGTGGATTTAGTAGGATCCGTGGGTGATAAAAAGACATACCATGGTTGTCTCACGGGATCGTAGACTCTGGACAGCCAGGTGCAAAGCAACCAGACTACTCGAACAAGCCGTGTCAATGGTCATGCTGGGTCCTTTGAAATCAAAAAACCAGCTGACTCGGTTCGAAATAATCGAGTTTGAGGCACCAGTAGGCTTGTATTTGACGGCCGTCTCCGGATCCGAGTTGAGGATCCCCAAATAGTCATGATTGAACCCACTGACGAATACTGATGTATTGGATCCGATCGCACGGGCCAAGGGGACGCCAGCATTTTCGAGACCATGATACACGTTTTCCATCACCAGCCTCTGTTGTGGGTCCATCGTGAGTACCTCATTTTTTGTAATGTTAAAGAAGGTCGAATCAAAGTGGGCAGGGTCCTCGGCAAGGAAGTGCCCTCCCTGGACATGGAGCTATGCAATCGGTGCCGTCAGTAAATATTACCGCATTTCGACAGCCCACCGATTTAAGAAGATCGAAAAGCGTTAAATAGAGGTTCAACATACCGTGCCTCCATGCTCAGGATCTGGATGATAAAACGCCTCAGAGTTGAAACGTTCCTTTGGAATGGGAGACCAAGTAGAACTGGCCTCTAGCAGAATGTCCCGAAGATCTTCCACCGAGACAGCATCCTTTGCAAATCTGGCAGCAATACCAATTATGGCAATAGGCTCTACGAGGTCTGGAGGAGCATCATTGAGACGCCACGGTTTCTGTGATGATGACTCCATGGTGTCGTTCGAAATGAGAAGAGATGAAAGGTTTCAAGGATATCCTGCGTAGCAAAGCTACCAAGGAAATCAAAGGAGCAGAAAGGAATAAATTTGTAAATTCACAAAACTCTGGAAATGAAGAGAGATTCGGGCAGATATATCAGAATTTGAAAAAGAAAATGGCTTGGGTGGTGAGAAATGAGTCGAAGCAGGGAAGGGCAGATGAGCCGGCATGGATGAATCCGTCTACATCACGCAATATTTCAATTGGTTGGCAAAATTACCATGTCTGGCACCTCTGTTTGCTCGATTACTCCATAAAAACGGCATTTCGTATCAAAACTACCTTACGCGTTATTTCCCGTTATCTCTCCTACGTGTCAACGTCAACGCGTTCTTGCCTTAGGACAAGGGTGAGGTTAAGCCCACGTCACAGCGAAATCATTCTTTGTTTCCCCTCGAAGTGTCCACTCGTGTATTCGTGCGCAGCGAATCCGTACTTTTGGAGTAACCCAATCTTGATCCAATATTGAAGCTGACCAAAGCTTCGGGTGTATCTTTTTTCCAGCTCCTTGGACAAGCGGGGGAAGATTAGCGCCAGTATGCAGGCTGTCGCATGAACGCCCCCAATCGACCTTTATCGACGAATGATAGTGCCTGTCACTCAACGGCTGCATCGGTGGATCTCGGTTCTCGGAATCCCTGTCAATCAGCCCCTCTTTTATGCCTATAGGCCACCTCGATGGAGAGAGTTTGGTAGGATGACTCGGCCAAGGCCCGGATGAACCAAAGCATACAAGCATACATGGTCAAGGGTAAGACCCGACCCATGATCGAAGCTAATTCGGGCTGAAAGATCCCCAATTTTGAGATTTCACTACCTTTGCCTTTTTCGAGCGAGAAGGAAGCGCGGCCACGCCTAGTCTACGTACTTTGCACAAAGAAATCGACATTCTCCACATTATCCATCCGCCATCCATCCACCTGTCTAACGGCTGTCTACCGGTTCAAGGGAGTGCCCATGGCAAACAACCTTGTTTCTTTGTTGAAAATATGCACGATGCACGATGCAGAGTCTAGGATGTTAGCTTGAGATTCAATCAGACTGTTCATGCTGTCCAACACCACCTCAGAACGAGCCCTGCGCCTGTGTTTGGCCGTTGCTGCAGCTAAAAAGCGCCACGCAACATCAAGAAGTCACAATCCACGAATAACGTCTCGTTGTTTCATATCAATCGATCGCCCAGTCAGGAACTATTGCTCCGCGGGCAAATTCTCGCCACCACGTGAACGGGATTGATTCGAACCCAGATCACGCTCTTGTTGACTCGCGCAATGTCAACTAATCCAGAATAGTCAACAGTCAAGGATTCGAACGTGCTAGCTGCCTCCAAATGCTCATCCTCGACCGGCCTGAAGCCCGTTACCCGATATACGACGCGCCCGCTTTCCCTTTCCAAGGTTATCTGAGCGCCAAAGCCGCTGGGGAGTCAGCTATGAGATGGGACCGTTTCCTGGCCCGGCCGGCCGCATAGGCACTAGTAGGGTCACTGTGGAGTAGCAAGGAACTGGCTGCATTCCTTTCCTTGACCCAACAGCCCTCGAGGCCGTTGAATGGGTAGTTGCAGTACTGCCGCGGCATAGAATGTACAGGGTGCTTCGCTTTTCTTTGTCTTTGCGGGAACTTGCATCCGGACAGCACAGCTTCTACCTCTCCAAGGATACTCCAAGGTAAGTTTTGAGCACGAGAGAGAAGTCCAATCTCCTACCGCCAGATACGCACGCAAATTGTCAGGGTGTAAACCGTTTTCTTGCGTTGGCAGCAACTTATATCACCGTTGAGAAAGGTCATTCCCATTCCTGCACCTGCCCCTGCTCCGAGCAGTCCTCGAACATAGGCGCAGCTGAATGTTTTCTCCGCAACGAAGAATTCATGAAGCTCACTGGCAGAATCTACTATGTCTATAAGGAGAATAGAACACATGATAATCCTGGTTCTGAAAAACTGATAATCAAGTATCAAGGGCTTTATGGCGTAGAATGATATATGACGTTTAGTAAATTTTACAAAGCATTAATAATATCATCAGCCGCCTTCTCAGCCACCATATAGGTGGACACAGCAGTGAAAGTCCCAGGGATGCGTGGGTAAACCGACGCATCAACAACACGCAAGCCCTGCACACCACGCACACGGAATTTTGAGTCCAGGACAGCCATAGGATCGTCATCCGTTCCGATAGGGCAAGTGCACGAAGCATGATGGCCCCAAGCGGTGTTCTTGATGTAATCGTGGATCTCTTCTTCCGAGTTGACATCCTTTCCAGGTAGAACTTCCTCAATCGGAACCAGCTGGCGATGGAACGCATCACGAGCAACTCCAATTGCCTCGGTGATTGCTGTCAGATCCTTCTCGTAGCCGTCACTTCCAGTATCGAAATAATTAAAGACAATGTCTGGCATATCGAGAGGATCGGCGGAGCGGAGCGTCACAGAGCCAGCAGTATTGCGTGGGTGCGCTTTCAGAATGGCCCATGACCACCAGTCATGGCGTTCGGTGATGTTAATGCTGTAGTCGGGGTAATAGCCGCGGAAGTTGACGGGGCCTCCAAATACGAAGGCATCGTAGCTGTCGTCTGCTGTAACGCTACTCTTGTAAAACATGGTAGCAGCAAATCCACCAGATGAGTAGATACCACGGTTGCCTAAGATAGGGCTGTTAAAGCGGTCCAGACAGGGATCCTCCTCACCATTTACGCTAAAGGTACAACCTTTCAACGCGGTGAAGTTCTTGGGCGTGTGGCCTTGGACGGCAGTTTCGTAGTGGTCTTGGAGATTTGTGCCGACGCCAGGGAGGTCGGACACGACGTCGATGCCAAATTTGTTGAGTTCCTCTGCAGGCCCAACACCGCTCAACTTCAGAAGCTGAGGGGAATTGTAAACACCGCCAGAAATGATGACTTCACGAGACGCAATAACGCTTCCGGGCGTTCCTTTCCCAGCAGTTGCAGAGCGAGGGCTCGCGCGGTAGAGGTATTTGCCGTCCAAAAACTCAACACCGGTAGCGCGCGGTGTGGTTGAATTGTCAAAAGTGATCTTGGTTGCGTGGCAGTTGGTCCTGATGTCCAAAGGATACTTCTTTGAGCCATCGGCATTCTTGGCGCCGTGGACAGCAACCAGGAACTCGCGGGGGCCGTTACGCTTGCTGCCGTCGGTGGCGATGGGGAGTTGATAGTATCCAGGAGTAGTATCACGCGATTTAGCATCACGATTAGCGTCGCCAGCGAGCAAGGTTCCAAGGTTAAAGATCGAGTTAGTCTGGTTGCCCAGAGCAAATGCACCTCCGAGAAGCATACTCAAAAGTTGCGGATCTTCCAGGACAATACTAATAGGTGCCTCTTCAACGCCTAGCCATCCATCATAGCCGTGGCCAGGAAGCAATGGAAGTGCATACTTGTTGTTCTCCATGCGCTTGAAGTATTTGCGCATGTTATCAGGAGACCAAGAACCGTCGCCAGTGAGAGTGGAGATATAGTCAAAATCCGATTCATGGGGATAAACCGTGATTAAGGCATTGTGTGCGGTACAACCACCTAGAGTGCCAGTGCGAGGATACAATGTACCCTTCATGGTCGAGCCCTCTGGGGGATTGAGTCCTGTATATTCCTCTCCGTCGGGAGTCTCGTATGTGGTTTTGTAATCGAGGGCCTGGCGGGCCTCGTCCGCGTAGTGTCGAACGAAAAAGTTCCATGCCATAGCTCCATCCTCAGAGGCCTTGGCGGAGTAGGCAGGCACGGTATAATTATCATTCAATCCCTGGTCATCGCCGGCTTCAATAAGGAGCGTCTTGTGGCCGTGAAGTGCAAGTCGGGCCGCGAGAGGGCCACCGCCAGCACCAGATCCCACAACAACATATTCGTAGCCAGACAGTTCCACCGCAGCGCTCAGGCCCGCTGAAAATGCAGCTAAGCTCAAAAGCCGTGAGAAAAGCATATCGAGATGCCTGTTTGTGAATGAGTGTGGTGGTTCAAATAACCATAGGAAAAGGAGAGGACGGGTATGAAGACGAAGAGTCCAACAACTGAATCCTGAATCTGGACGGAACCATCGGAATCAATATGTACCCACTAATAGCATGGGAGAACAGAAGAGATTATCAACTGCATGATCCGGTGGGGCTTGGCACGGAATTGCTTAGAGGTGAGGTCGCAGTCTCACAGGCTGAATGGCATCTCCAAGCGAAATGAAAACCCAGATCGGATCCAGCAACCACCCATTCTGTGCATGCAGGTCCACCATGAACCCTAGTTAAAGGTCCTGGCGAACCACAAAGCTTGAGTGCAGCGATGATCGGCCCCTTTTCAGTTGGAGCTGGCGGGCTAGTCAATCGCTAGTCAATAGCCACGCGGGGACTCTGCGGTCAGACAGCAACTTTTCAATGTCAACCGAGGTTGGTGTAGTAAGCTGGATGCTGATGCAATGAAATATTTACAATATGTACTCGTACGTCTGGATTTCAACGAACACGAAGTCTTGCTTTTTCTTCTTGTTGTGGTTTGCATTCCTCAGAGATTAATTTGCCGGTGGAGTTGATGACCCACTGTTCCACGCAAGATCTTGCATTCCAAGGCTGTGATCTCATTCAGTGATGTGAACTTGGCTAAACTCCACCGAGAAAAGGGCGACAGTACGAGAATACCATTCTATGTACTCCAAACTCCGTATTACTACTATAGCAGTATTATACGGTTCGTGAGACATTCAGGCCCAGTATCTATTGATTATCACATGAAACTATTTTTTAAAGTTGTGTCGTGGAAAATGCCGTGTCGATCCCCCAAGAATGCGGGTCACAAAGACACGGCATATTAGCCACATGGTTTTTATTTGCATTTTTACTTGAATTGTTTTCATAAGGATATCGTAAAGATATCATGGCTGTCTTCTGCGACTCTGCTGCTCTCGTTCCCATCGATAATAATAGCTTATCAATCTTGCCGGGGTATAAAACACTAGTCAGTCTTCTTGCTAGAACCCTCCTTCTGTAAAAGATAATCACCACCTCTCCAAGCCTTGTAAACCCCATATAGCCCACTAAAAGGCCACACATCCCAAAGAGCCCGCTTAACCATCCCCTTCCACCCAGATTCAAACTCCCCACGGTGCGCACCAGGAAGATCCGACTCGCGCACACGAACCTTGTCAAACAAAGTCGGCAGATGCTGAGCATGATACTTTGTGCGGAGAGCATCGTAGCCGTCTTTCTTGTAAATATCCCAGAACTCCGATTCGGTGTAGTAAGTATGCGCATAAAGCCACTTCTTCCCTCCAAGGGCATGGACCTTGTGCTCGATACCGCGATTTTGAGCCACAAAGCCGGATTGCCCGGTTGCTGTTGACGGGCCCCAGAGTCCAAAGTTCATGAGAGTCGTTCGCTCGGTATTGGTCGATTCCGATTCTGGTTCCGATTCTTGACCTTCGATCATTAGTCCGCCCGCACTTCCTGGTGGAAGCGGACAGAGCCAGAGCGGATATTGTCCGAAGTTTTCTGGAATGTCGAGCCAGTCTAGAAATTCCGCTGCAGTGGATATCGGCACGCCGACGTCTTGAATCACGTATTGTCGGGCAAGACCGCTCACATGTAGAGCGTGGTACATGACTCGCGTACGCATGAAATTGTCGAGTAGCCAGCGCGTGATGAAGTTAAACGGCGTGAGGAAGTACCGGAACGCATACCGGCCCACCCAGAAACCACCTCTATCGTAGCGGAACAGATAGTCTTGAAGTGGGATGTAGTCGATTGCATCGGGTGTAGAGGTATCTCGTCGACTTGAGGTTGAACGTTTAGCGATTTTTTCGGTATGTAAGTAGAACCACTGATCACGCGGTCGAGTAAACTGTTGAACTGAGCCATTGCGCGGCTTGTCATCTACTTGTTTCCCGGCACAGACGACGATCTTCGTTCGCGAATACACGATGCCATCCAGATACTCTGTCTCTGGGTCCACGCTCGCTTCCTGGAATACTCGTAGCGCGTCTTTCATATCGGAGCTAACATAATATTTCAATTCGACCAGGGGTTGAGCCTTTTTCAGGCGAACCTCCAATAATGTGACAACACCCATAGTTCCAAACGATGAAGCCGCGCCCCAGAACAAATCAGACCGTGAATCTTGAGCTGGATCATTGTTCTCGCTCTTGTTGTCGATTCCGACACGGTCGTTATACGCTCTCACGATCTGACCATCTGCGAGCACCATTTCAATCCAATTGACGGTATGGTCAAAGAAGCCTTCGCGAAACGAGCTGCTTTCTCCTGAAGTCCCGGAGAAGCCGCCTCCGACGGTAATTCCCGGAAACTCCATGACCACCAACGGGACGAGGCCCTTTGCCTTGGTGGCGGCAACGAGAGAGTCCATGGGGACATTTGGCTCCACGATTGCGGTGCAGTGATCTTCATTGATTTCCAGAACCCGGGTGAGTGCAGCAGTGCTCACAGTGGTGGACGGGGAATGATTGGCTGGCCGGGTACTGTTGGTTGAGCCATGGTAGATGCGAAAGGGTTGTTGACGACGGTGGAAGTCGGTGGCCCGCTCCGAAATCTGGCCTACCGCAATTGAATGATCCATCTCCACCGAATTCAGATCGATGCGAGAGTTGGAAGTACGGAGTATAACTGCGCTGATCATGCGGAGTCGTTGGTGCCTGCAGGCGGTGAGAGCAGTCAATATCAACATCAAGTATAGATGAGAACTTGAAATTGTACACTTAGCTAGTACTAGTACTTTATTGATAATTTGTTATTGTTTGTTCGGGCTACTGAGCCATTGTCTAATAGTAGTATTAGTAGTAGAACAGTAATACTAGTGTGTATCAACACCATCAATGCTAAGTCCGAATCTATACTTATGCTTCAATATACAGGTAACTGAACTACAGCTCATCCTTGTGCTCATCCGCCGGCAAGGGAGCCGGTCGGCCACTATCAGCTCTCAAATCAACCCCAATCTTCTTGCGCCACTTCTCCCACAAAGCAAAGAACTCCTTCTCCATGCCACTCTCCATCTGATCTGGCAGAACAACCACATACTCAATGTAAAGATTGCCCGGTTCATCCTCGCCCTCCTCGTGATGGTCGTGCAAATGGCCCTCCGAGTAAAACGGCATACCTTCGCCAACAACCGTCTCCACCGAAAAGGGCTGTACAACCTCCCCACGCTTCCGACTCAACGCAACAGCATGACCATCAAGATGAGTAACATTTCGTGTCCACTCTCCCATCCAAGCCTCCCTCAACGAAAGCATCTCCTTCCAGAACAAATCCTTCCCTTTCCTCCGGAAGAAGGTCCCATCAGTCCTCTCCTCCTCGCTCGCACCAAGCTCAGGCTCCTGCTCATCCAAAACAACAATCAAATCACCCGCAACCCAATCAGGCGACTCATCAGCCTCGTTCTCAAAAACAAGCCGAGTCCCCTTACCCATACCAGGCTCAATTGAAGCAGAAGTCTCAACTCCCTTCTTAACAACCCTCTGCCCAGCACAAACAGGACAAGGATTCTTAACCTGTTTCCCTTGCCCTCCACATTTATCACAGGCCATTTGAACCTGCTGAAACATGCCAGGCGCAAGCATATGTTTCTGAATAACCATACCCCGTCCCGAGCACCGATCACAAGTAACAACTTCCCGATCCTTAGATCCTGTCCCTTCACAAGAATCGCAGATCTGCTGCTTCTCCACAAGGAAGTTAATTTCCCGCCCATTGTAGAAATCCCGTAGTGGCAGCGCGGCTCGAACTTCCATATCAGGTCCCCGTCGCGCACCAGGCGCGTGTCCGAAATGGCCCCCTCCTCCGAAAAATCGTGAAAATAGATCGAATGGGTCATTGCCGCGACCGCCGCCCGCCGAGCCGCCCTTCCGGTGCTGCTCGACTCCGTCGTGTCCGTATTGGTCGTAGATCTTTCGCAGGGAGCTGGTGGAGAGAACGTCGTAAGCGTCGGCGATTTCGACAAATTTCTCGCGCGCGTTTTCGTCATTGCTAGAATTTGCGGTTGATTAGCCTGGGCCATTGCTTGGACTGTGTTGAGACTTGATTGCTGCGCAGCGGTTTGTACTTACGGATTCTTATCAGGGTGGAATTTCTTGCTGAGCGTGCGGTATGCGCGCTTTACATCTTTGTCAGAAGCGGTTTTGTCGATTCCGAGGATCTTGTAGTAATCTTCTGTGGCGATGACGACGACGGCGAACAAGGCGACCGCGATGGCCAGAAGGAGTCGTTGGAGATACATGGTGTTCCGATTCAAAGGTTGAGGGCGATTAGCCGCGGCGGTGTTGCTGGAGTAGAGCTCCGCTGCAGCTAGATGTGGCTGTCCCGCGTTGTGGCTGTGGGGAAGGAGTGTGTTGTATTAAGTTGGATTGAAGGATTAGGTCGACATGAGTGGAATGGGATTGAGTTCCCGGTGGACTGGCACGAATGGATCTATTGCGAGAGATCAACTGGAGTGGAGGTTTGAAGTTCAACTGCGCGAGGTGGTCAATTAATCCGGCCAGATAGTCCTTATCGCTGGTCACGTGCTGTGACACTGAAGTATAACAATCCGGGTTATTTAACAGAATAAACTGTTAGTATATTGTAAAGGTTGCATTCCATTTAAATGGGTGATTACCACACTTAATGATACTTCTAGTGAATAGTATCAAGGTTCATGGAATACTAGTAAACCACTGCCAGGCACTAGAAGTTGCCGAGACTCGGAAGGACTACTACATTATATATATCCAGGCACACGGATGTATGGAACTCATTTTTATAGAGGAAAACAAAAGATGGGACTTCAACTACTAGTATTACTAGTAATTGGTATTAATTAGTACCTAGTAGTGCCTGGCGTGTTTCCAAGATGATTGTACTACCGATACTAGCACTAGTAGTATCACCGCCCAGGTGGGATTGATCACTGGGCAGTTTGCTTAGCAGACCGTCACCGTCCATTCAAGTTCAAGTTCCCTCTTTCACTAGGTAGCAGCATGCAACAAATCGTTGGAAAGAAACTTTTGAAGAAACAAGTCAAATGAACCCATATAAATACGAACTAATACCTAATTAACCCAATCGCCATATCATGTCATACATCCGTAAATCATAACCCGTACCCGCAGGCCGAACCATAGACATAAAAATAAACATGACCCCGAGTCCAGAAATCACTGAGGTATCATCGCGAGGCCGCAACATCAAAAATATCATTCCGCCAGGTAGACCCCAGTCCATGCGTCTCATCGCCATCCTCAATAGCCTCCTGCGCCCGGGTAGCTTCTTCATGCCACGTCTTAACAATACTTCCCGGCGCATAAACGCCCCGGAAAACACCACTCTTCAAAGGATCAATACCGACCCGGGCTTCCACGTCCGAATCGGCAGGTTTGAGCCGGGCAAGGACGGCTCGTACAAAAGTTGCCAGATCCTGCGGATTAGCGATGCGGGTTGCGCGGAGACGCTCACGCGCGAAAACAAGTTCTCTGTTCAAGGCGAAGGCAGCGGCGACGATTTCCTCGGCGATTTTTTTCTCCAGGGTTCGTCGTACGAGGTGTTTTAAGAAGGGCTTGGTGAGCCAGAGCAGGAAGCTCCATTTGCTTTTTGAAACCTTGTAGTCTAGTTTGTGGATGCGGACACGCACGCCGCGGAGGGTGAATATTTGTTCGAGTCGGTTGCGTCCGACTTCGACTTCGAGGGTTATGTCGATTCCTCGGCGGTCTAGGTAGAAACTCCCTATGCCTTGGTCTTTGAAGTAGAAGAATAGGCCGGTGTGGGCTTTGAACCAGTAGCCGAATTCTTCGGCGCTAATGTTGAGGCCTTGGACTGTTACTGTGAAAACTGTTTTGATAGCTGTCTCGGTTCGTTTGGAGTGCTTCTTGACGACGTCGATGTCGTTCTGCGTGACGAGGTGCAGCCGGTATGGGAGGAAAGAGGAGTAGTTGACTGTGCGGCCGGGTTCAAGAATTAGGTTCTCCAAGAGGAGGTCCATCTCTGGCGCGGATATCTCCAACCGCGGGATTGGGATGTACTGGATGGCTCGGAGGAGAACAGGGAGCATGACGTTGACGATATCAGCTGGAAGATCAGCCTTGTGGTCATTGTAAGCTGTGGAGGCATTGTGGTAAATCCTTTTCGTTGCATTGATTAATTTAGTCACTGCAGGATCCTCGGGTACCGATCGCAAGGCTCGTTTGGTTTGTGCCAGGAAGTCATCCAGGTCCTGGCGCAGATGTGCTTCTGACCCGACACGCTCGGACTTTTGCTGTAGCTCATCGAGTTTCTCAGGAGCGTGGTTGAAGAACTCGGGGTCGGTGAGCATATCTTGGAGAGAATTGCCAGCTTCACCCATCAACCGTTCAAACTCAGGGTCCGAATTAGCATGTCGTAAGAGATTATGGAATTTTTGTTGCAACTTGTCCCATTCCTCTGCATCCCCAAACGACCGCAACAGACCCCAAAATTGATCCACCGCTTCCTTGAGATCATCATTCAATTGGAGATCCTCCTCTGCAGCATCCGCCGCAACTTCTGCCGCGTTGGCGTAGACAGCCGCATATCGCTTTACCAACTGTGCAATGGTCGAGACGGAATCCGCATAGTCCGTCCTCTCG
The DNA here is from genome assembly GCA_031761475.1 of Penicillium pancosmium. Lineage (NCBI taxonomy): Eukaryota > Fungi > Ascomycota > Eurotiomycetes > Eurotiales > Aspergillaceae > Penicillium > Penicillium pancosmium. The sequence continues at coordinate 43,908 of JAVMSB010000144.1, read as the reverse complement.
CGTAGATTCTGGACTGTCTTCTTCAGCCGATAGAGCAATGTATCTCGTTCTCGACCGGAAAGATGTTCCCGAGCACTTTTCATGGCATCCTCGCCCGTATGAGCCGCGCCTTTCCCCGCAACATCGGCAATATGGCTGAGTTCCTCTTTCACCTGCTCCACCGACAACTCCCGACCCTCATCAGCGCCTGCACCCGTCAGCGCCTGCTCTTCTTCTGCTGAGGGCTGCACTTCATCCGCGACTTGTTTCGATGCCTCTGCCAGGGATGAGGCGGTATCCGCAAAGACCTGGCGGCCAACGGTAGCAATATCATCTACGAAGAGACGGAAGTCGGCGTTTGTGAGGAGTAAGCTTCCCACGGTACGGAAACTATCATATGCTACATATTAAACAAGCATGGGGTTAGTCAACAAGCCATCGCTACATAATCATAACAGACACAGGGAGGAGGCGGACCCACCAGCTTTGGTATCGGCGCGTGCTTTCACATGCGCCGCCTGCTGGGATATGCGGGACTGATCGACCGAGACGCGGGCACGGGAGAGACGCCAGAGGAAGTTCTGTAGATGATCGGAGCCATTTTTGTCGTGGAGGAACTCGATCAAGGAGGTGATCCAAAGACGCGCGTCGCGGACGAGTTGGCGGCCGACGGAGCCGATGTCTTGGTTGCGAAGGTTGAGAAGGTCGGAAGCGAGAAAGGTGCGTAGATTGGCAATTGTTTGCTCGGTGGATGGGAGATAGCCTTCAGAGAGGGCGCGGAGCATCTGGTAGGAATGGAGCTTCTGGTGGAGTTGACGCTGACGGGCAGTGTCATCCTCGTAGCGGGGGAGCAGGGGCTCCGTTTCGCTCGGCATGGTGGATGTGGCAGAGATTGACAGCAATAGCGACAATGAACAGAAGATACGAGGATTCAAGCACAACTGCCAACAAACGCAGAAGTGAGGCGAGGTGAAGCGAGGTTGAAGTGGAAGTGGAAGTGGAAGTTGCAGTCAGCCTGTTTTGCCGATGACGACACCGGGGGTCGGACAGGCATAGCACAGCATGGAGTATAGCATGTACCATATAGTTTTTCAACTTGAAGTAGTATACTTTTAACATAATTGCAGCATGCAATTAAGTATTCTAGTACTACTAGTATACAGAATATACTATAGCATAGTATGATAGCTTTAGTATACATATCTACGGCTCTGCTCTCCGTCGATCGGCGGGTCTGGGGAAGCTCAAGCTCTCTGGCCAATCAGCTTGCAAGTTAGGGTTTCGACTGGCAGTCTGTTCCAACACATCGAGGCGCAGCTCACAGCCCAAATGCCTCATGTCGGGAATCTATGATGGGAGCACCTATCGAGCGAGGCTCCACGAATGGGAATGTGTGTATTGGCTGAGAGATAATATTAGTGCTATATAAGGACTAAACACTTCGCGTTAGTCTTGCTAACTCCTAAATTTGAGAATGTGCTTTATGATGAAGCACAATGAATTGTTAGGAGGATATACTACCGTCAATATACCAAGGAGGAGGACTCGGGGCTTTGCTCAGTCGTCTTGAAATGTAACGGCAAATTTGCGTCCATAGGACCGGCTAGGTCAAAAAGTATTTTGTTCACTGGATTGCAACAACAGTACGGAGTAGTTAATGCAAGTATAGGGGAAAACACTGCACTATTTTGATACTTTTCTCAGGCAACTATCAGCGTCATAGTTAAAGCTAGTTATTTATCGGAACATCACAACGATGGGCCCTGGACTGACTGGGGAAAGCCTAGGAGAAGCTTTCCATAATGGATACCACCGGTAGAGGGCTGGGCGAACACACGACCCAGGGAACATGCTTCCAGGTTCCCGCGCCTAGTCATTTTTTTTCTCATTTTGATTATTTCTTCTTTGGAGCTGACTGCGCACCCACCTACGTAAGTATCATCCCACGCACTGGTCGCGCGATTGAATAGACGGCGATCACCCGTTTCCCCACCAGGCTAGAACCAACCGGATAGATCGCGTGGGCAAGTTTCATGCAAGCTTGTTTGTGACCTCGGGTGGGACGAGAATGGATGAGAATAGGTGTAGCTTGGTATTTATTTCGCGCATCGTGTTGTACCTTGATGATCAATATTCTGTGGAATATTTGCACAAAAATCGCGCAAACGGTATGCATCTCGTAGACTCAACTGTAAGGCTGGAGATGGCGGGAAGGCGGCAAGGCGGAAAAGAAAAGGAATATGTTGAATTAGCCAATCATGTTGCAGAAGAAGGTCCCTGACAAATTCACTATTAATAGTAGCGTGATTTTTCCACGAGGGTTGAGAAAGCTTGACCCCTTTAGTCATGTAGTATTATGGGGATGGTAAACAAATAGAATTGGATTAAAATAAATCAATAACAATTTAACTACATATGAGATGTAGAACAAGGCTTGAATCATTTGTTGGGAGCTGGACAGTCCAGTACACGACATCATCATGCACGGCATTTGAGCAAGGGGGCATTCCGAATCTTAATGACTCGCGAAAAAATCACGCATGTAGGGGGTTCAAAAAAAGAAAGGAAATTGGAGAAAACGAAAAAAAACCAACCTGGAAGAGTGTGCTCCGTAAGGGAAAATGAAAGAAAAAAAAAACCAAATAAAAACTCTGCTTGGAAATTCGCCATTCGGCGGGTTCTACCATTCAGAGTGCCGAACGGCAATTGTCAACGCGGCCAACTTGGAACATCTCAACCCTCCACTCTCTCGGGGAGTATGGGGGACAATGGGAGCAATGGGAGCCATGGGGGCTACACCGGGGGCCCAATTCTATTTTTCCCATCGTTTCCGCCCGATGATTTTCCCATCAGGTAGCTTCCGTGTTCCTTTTCCTATCGCAGACGCAGACCTTCTCTTCCACACGGCAGGCTCCGCACGCCGTCTCCCGTACGGAGATGCCCTGCTAGGTATAGTGCGGGCCCCGCTCGAGTTAGGGCTTCTGGAAGTTCGATCCCTGGAGTTGCTGACCAATTATTGATCCCCCCACCCCCTTTGATGGATTCGTAGAACTAGGATTAGTGCTCGGAGTTTAGCCTGTACTCAATTTGTATCAATTGGCACCGAGAAGATCCACTTCGGCACCAACTGCGGCTCTGGAAGCTCCCTGAGGTGGAGACCATGTCCTTCGGCGGATCCATCGCGGTGTCTCCCCCGGCCTATGTAGCCACTCATAGCCCGGCATTTTTATTCGGAGAATGCAGTTCGAGACCTACCGTGTACTCTACTGTCCAGTTTACAGTCCTGCAGACAACAGCATTATAGACTCCTCACACGGGACCCGCCATACCGTGTATCCCTCTTCACGCTGCAGCAGCACCCGAGATGGTCCATATTGTCTCTCCTTATACCAGCAGACATGCTGACGTTTACCGGGTACAAGTTGGTTGTTCTGGAGGGTACTTCGTACAATTGCCCTCCATCCAGCCCTGCTCCACCCTTGCTCAAGCTCCCCGATCTGATCCATTCCACTCCGCGCGCAACGGTTCGCTGCCATCACCGAATATCCACATCCAGGTCCCACGCCGCGACCCCTTCCCAACCCCCGAATCTTTCCGACTCTCCAAATCATGCTTCGTCTTTTACTGAGCCTTGACCGTCCTTCCCCTCTTGCCGTCCCGGCGGATTCTCATTGCTCGGAATGTCGTGGATGATGTGCGCTCGTGTGTCCCAACGGACGCCTAGTGTGTTCCGCGCACTTAAAACCATGCCACGCTCGCCTCGTCTTCGCCTCTCTTCTTTCTATCATTCTTCCCCTTCTGCGACAAGTAAACTTGCACGCACTCAGTCAGACACAATGGCACGATTTTCTCCCCAACAAAGCCGGCCCGTCCATGCGACCCCGTTTATGAACCACTCCAACACTCCCTCGTAAGTTTCAAACATTGACGCTTGCCATGGAATGGCATAGCATAGCATAGCATAGCACAGCACAGCATCTTTCTCCGCAGAATCAATTCTAATGTCATTGTGACTTTCCTAGTGACGCCAACTATGACACCGCCAACCCTTCATACATTCGCAAGTACCTGCGCACATACGGCCTCACTCCTCCTCGCGCCGAGAGCTACGAGACCCAAAAGACACGATGCCTGGCCCAGCTCGGTCTGAAGAACACCTCCATCGACAAGTTTCAATACCTCAGCACTCTGCGCAAAAACAATGTCCACCTTTTCTACCGCCTGGTCACCGACCACCTCAGGGTACGTCAAGACATTCCCCATCATAAGAGTCATAGAGTCATAGTCGCCATCACTTTCATGTGATTGGACCGCATGTGCTAGTCAGAAAAGGATAAGGCACTAACAATCCCTGCAGGAATTGACGCCCTTGATCTACACTCCCGTGGTTGGCGAGGCCTGCCAGCGTTGGTCCGAGATCTACCAACAGCCCGAGGGTGAGTTAAATTAACCTAGTCCCATTGGAGCGGTTCCGAAGCTTTTCGGAAGCGTCCTCTTCCCCACGAATTCAAACCGGAGTTAGTGCTAACATGACTCAAAATAGGCATGTACCTGTCCTGGGAGGACCGCGGCAACCTTGCTGCTGTCATTGCCAACTGGCCCCAGCCCAATGTTGAGATCACATGTATCACCGATGGTTCCCGTATCCTCGGACTGGGTGATCTGGGTATCAACGGAATGGGTATCCCCATTGGTAAATTGGCGCTTTACACTGCCTGCGCTGGTATTCGCCCCGAAGCCACTCTTCCCTTGACTCTCGATCTCGGAACTGGCAACAAGACCCTCCGGGAAGACCCGCTCTACATGGGTTCTCGTCGTGACAAGATCAGCCCCGAGGAGGAGCGCGAGTTTATGGATGAGTTGATGTCTGCTCTCACCGAGCGCTGGCCTGGGTAAGTCACAAGTGTTTTTCGTCTTGCTTCTTTCCTCTGCATACCCATTTTCGTCATCACCCCTCGTGTGTTCCCGGGTAGATCTGATCAGATCCACTTATTTCCCCGAACATGCTCACTATTCCCCCTCATCTCTCCGCGTGGACTCCCCTCATCCGAAATCACCCCCGTATATTCCCCCTCACTGGGACTGGGCTCGGCTAATCGAAGCTTATCTAGTATTGTCATCCAATTCGAGGATTTCAAGAACCCTTTCCCCGCATTGGAGCGTTACCGCGACACCTACACTTGCTTCAACGATGATATCCAGGGTACTGGTGCCGTTATCCTTGGTGGTGTGATCAACGCCGTCAAGCGTTCCGGTCTCCCCTGCAAGGACCACCGTGCTGTCTTCCTCGGTGCCGGCTCCGCTGGTGTCGGTGTTGCCAAGCAGATTGTCGAGTTCTTCATCCGCGAGGGTATGACCGAGGATGAGGCCCGTAACTGCTTCTACCTTGTCGATACCAAGGGTCTTGTTACTGCCGACCGTGGTGACAAGCTCGCCGACCACAAGGTCTACTTTGCTCGTCAGGATAATGCTGGCCAGCAGTGGAAGACCCTCGAGGAGGTTGTCAACCACGTCAAGCCCACCATCCTGATGGGTCTGTCTACTATTGGAGGCGTCTTCACCCCCGAGATCCTCCGCAACATGGCCGACTGGAACACCGCCCCTATCATCTTCCCCCTCTCCAACCCTTCTTCCAAGTCTGAGTGTGACTTCGAGTCCGCCGTCAAGTACACCGATGGTCGCTGCCTCTTCGCCTCCGGTTCTCCTTTCCCCAACTCCACTTTCACCAACTCCGCCGGCGAGACCAAGACCTACTACCCCGGCCAGGGTAACAACATGTACGTCTTCCCCGGTATCGGTCTGGGCAGCATTCTGTCCAAGTCCGTCCGTGTCACCGACAGCATGATCTACGCCTCCGGCGAGTCTCTGTCTGCCGCTCTGACCGCCGAGGAGCTTGAGCGTGGTCTGCTCTACCCTGACATCACCCGAATCCGTGAGGTTAGCATCGTTGTCACCCGCATGGTCATCCGCGCCGCCCAGAACGACAAGGTTGACCGCGAGACCCACCTCCGCAACATGTCCGATTCCGATCTGGATAACTGGATCAAGTCCCGCATGTACGACCCCCACACTGAGGTCCGCGAACTTGAGCGTGAGGTCGGCCACCTGCTCTCCAGCCTGGGCAACCTCTCCCCGCTGATGAACGGTTCCCCCACCGACGAGAACGGCTCTAAGCTGTAAAAAGGTCATCCTCGACCACGATCTTTCTTGCGGTCGTCAGGACTGGATCTTGTCGATGGCGTGATCAAAATTTTAGTGCATCTGTTCCTCTGTTCTAATATCCGCGCCAGGCTCACTGCGTGAGAACCCCTGCACCTCTTCATCTTTCAGCGTTGTTAATTTTCGGACCGGGTCTTCTTTTTCCTCTTCTCTTGTTCTCTTTTTTCCCCCCTACCACCTTTTGTTTCTTTGCCTTGGTCTTCTCATGGAATACCCTGCCATCACGTTTCATTCCGTCGCATGGCCCTGCATTGGTAGGATAGCAAAATCATGAATGAAAGCAAATATATCATCCACATCTCCTCCAAGAAAGTAAAAGAAGTAACAAGTCCATTGGGCCCGAACAGGTTTTATATATTTTTAACTTGTCCGTGGCTAGCCGTTCCATCTGTCCTTCGGGCCGAGGTGATTCCTTTCATCGATGCAGAAAGCCTGTATACAATCCAAAGTAGCTAACAATGCAAACTTGAAGGCTGGCTCGAAATTCATCTATCGAAATAGATCACCAAGCACAACACTAGTATTTTCTCAATCTTGAAAACTCACACCCAAGTCCATTCAAATTGAAACTAGCCTAAACCGATCTAAATCAGCCCAATGCCACCGGGTCCCTCCCGAATCTTCACATGCGCGGAGTAACTCAAACCTCCGACTGTCCAGCCCCACAGCCCAAACCCCCAGCGTAATGCATACCTTAATTGTACTCTTGGCTGCAGCTTTTGTGACGACCCACAAATACTCTGAATGAGTTTAAAATTGTTACTGAATAGTGGAGATGGTGCTATGATCATTCTATCAATAAAAATCTGGGTCTGCCCGGAGAGATTGTCTCCCCGCGTGGCAAGTGGACCCACCGAGGTCCCTTTTCTCCCTTTGGATTTTTTTTGGTTTAATTGATCAAGCCGAGCTGTCCTGCTTTTGAATCGTGGGTGTTTCCTTTAAGTCAACTGTGAGAAAATTGCTCGAGTAGAATTGGATTGGCTTCGTTTTGGTCAATTATCACTGCTGAGCAGCTATTCTCACAAGCCGCAACTCGTTTCCGCCACCAAAAAACATTACACCGAATCGTCGGCTTGATATCCTTGGGGAATAACACTATCAAAATGCCTTCACCACTATCAGACCCCGTCAAACTGCCATGCGGTCTTGTCCTGCCAAACCGCCTATCAAAGGTTTGCAATCGCTACTCTTATCCCGTCCACCCCTACTCTCCAGAAACACAAACTAACACATCGACAGGCTGCAATGGCTGAAATGATGGCCAAGTCCCACCACCCAGACCCTCTCTGTGAGGCCTATGAAAAGTGGTCCACCGGCGGCTGGGGCAGTATTCTAACCGGAAACGTGCAAGTCGACATCAACCACCTAGGAAGCCCCTTCGACCCAGCCCTGAACGGCGAATACACCGGTCCCGACGACGAAAACAAGGCCCTAGTAGCGCGCTGGACCAAGTATGCCACCGCATGCCAACAACACGGCACACCTGCCCTTGCACAAATCTGCCACCCAGGGCGACAATCATTTCGCGTCGCAGGCAAGCGCGGGATTTTCGCAAACACAATTGCTCCCTCCGCGGTCCCGATTTCGGTAGGTGACTCGTGGCTGGAGTGCTTCATTGGCGCCGTTGCTTGGACAAAGCCTCGTGCAATGAGTACTGCCGAGGTGCAGGGTGTTATCTCGCAATTTGTTGATACGGCGAGACTCATGGCCGATGCGGGATTTTCGGGTATTGAGTTGCACGGAGCGCATGGGTACCTTATTGGTATGAAATGGACCCATACATAATCCGGTCTTGAGATGTGTTGTGCTGATTTGATTCATAGATCAATTCCTAAGCTCAAAGACAAATCTCCGAACCGACGAATTCGGCGGCACGCCCGAAAAGCGCGCGCGCTTCGTCCTGGAAATAATCAAACAGACCCGCGCAATCGTGCCGCAAACCTTCGCCATCGGAATCAAGCTCAACTCGGCTGATCACAGCTCCGCAACCTTTGAAGAAACAATGACTCAAATTGCCCTCCTTGTCGAAGCCGGCATCGACTTCATGGAAATTAGTGGCGGCACTTATGAAGATCCGCAGATGATGGGATATCCTAAGGCGGAGATTCCAGTTAAATCAGAGCGCACGGCTGCGCGCGAGGCATTTTTCCTTGAATTTGCAAAGACTGTTCGCGGAAGACATCCTGATTTGATCCTTATGTTGACGGGTGGGTTCCGGACAAGGGCTGGGTGTGTTGCTGCTATTGAGGATGGGGCTTGTGATCTTGTTGGTATTGGACGACCTGCTGCTATTGAGCCTGCCTTTCCAATGCTGCTTTTGGACGAGAGTGTTAAGGATGAGAAGGCTGGATTGCCCTTGATCAAGGTGCCACCTCCTTGGTACGCGAAGTTCTTGCCTAGGAACCTTATTGGAGCTGGGGCTGAGACTGTAAGTTTATTTTTTCTTTCTTCTTCATCTCTTTCTCTTCTTTTCTCCGGAGCCTTCTTTTGGCTTCTCGATATTTATTGAATTTTGGCTGACTCAAACTGCTATAGACTTACTATGCGGCGCAAATTCAGCGCTTTGCTCGGGGCCTGGCTACGTATGCGCCGGCTTTGTGAGGGACGGGATGTAATCTTGTTTGAGGCCGTTCTATGGCCTTTGATTGTTCTTAGATTAATGGAATATAAGTGATATTACGTACACTAGGCTTATTTTCACACGTATGCAGATTTGACCTTGGTTTTCACTGTTCTAGTATCCATCATTAAAGAGTTGAAGGCCATTTTAAAGATTGTTCGATCCTTTGTCTAGAATATATCGACAAGCATGAACAGTGGCCTCTTTCAAAGAGTTTTCAAAGTGCCTCTCGGTTCTCGCTGTTACAAAGCTCATTCTTTATTCCGTCTCTTTATCGAGGAATCAAATGATACTAAGCTACTGTCGACGCTCGAGTTTATAAGACCATATCACCCCCAACGAATCCGCCAGCCTAAGCCATGAAGATTATTGCACCGGGGACTCAACGAGTAGGCCCCCAGATACCGCCGACGGCTCCAGTACCTCCACCAGCTCAACAGATAGATGCCAGTAACGAAATAAAGTGGGGCAATGTGGCCCTTCACGCGACTCAGCAATTGGCGAAGTTGAATAAGGAGCAGGCACGGACATTCATAAACCAGTGGAAGGGCCGTTGGGATGCCCGTGTAGCACAATTCAAGACACGAGTTGATAACGCACAAGCGACCCTAGCTCAGAATCGGGACGATGTCCAGCGGTTGTACGTGCAAAGTTTCAGACATCAACCAATCAAACAATCCGGGGCCGGGAAGAATGGAAGTGACCGCAGAAAAATGGTATAAAGACTACTATAACTCTCTCCAGACCGGGGGAAGAAATGGTCTGCGTGGACGTATGAAAACACTTTCACAGGCCGAAAGCAATCTGGCCGTTGAATCGAATTGGATTCTGGAAGAGCAACTTTGACAGTGGGAGAATGTTCCTTCAGGACCTGAGCGTAAGCAACGGGAGACGTGGATGGAATATGGATTCAATTTTGGCTCCGCATTGGTTCGATATGTTGTCCCTATCGACATCGAACTTATGACGATCGCCGCATATCTCGAATCCGTTTGCATAACCTCCTAGTCGACCCGAAAAGTCCTAAACTAAGGTGCTTGCATAGACCCTGGATCAGGTTGAGCAGATTCGAATCACCGATCTCGTGGACATTCTACGAGAGAAAGGCGTTTTGAAGGAAGGCCAGGATCTTTTGTTCTATCAAGTGCAACCTCCTGCCGTCAAAGAGGCGGAAACAAGAACATTCGTGGCCAAAAATATTCAATTACAGACCGTAATTATGAATCATATGAAGGCAAACTAGGCAAGGCTTTGTGGCAGACAAACTATCAATAAGCGTAATAGAAACAAACCTAGAGGACAGATTCCGCTGAACACTTTGAAGGTTGGAGGAATCAGCGAATATCTCAGGAAATATCGCAGCCGCACGGGCCGCAGCGGCTGGAACTGGTGAGGATTTGGAACTTACGGCATACCTTAGCGATTTAGACGACCAGCAAGAGCGGGATCAGCTTTCGAGTTTGCTTGAAAGCTCGGAAGAGGAGTCCCCAGCCCCGACTGCTGAGACTAAGGCGCACATGGAGGAAGCGCGCGCAGCGGGAGGAAATCTACCTACCGAGGGAGGTACTAGTGATAGCGACGATGACCAGCCCCAAGCAAAAGGAAGACCAACTTCAGCAAGGAAAACGGGCTCGGCGAGAAAATAGGAGCGAAAGCAGAGTTGGTTTGAAGAGATAGTATATAAATGATCGTACACGCCTGCTTTGTTTCTTTTTGTGTTTGTGAACTCGCTCGGTTGTTCATAGGTATGCATCAGCGCGCTTTATTCGGCTTGTCATCATTATTAGTACCGAAGACGAGTATTTCAGTTTGGTTTATTTTACCAGGGCCTTTTATAAGCCTTTTAAGTCCATTCAGTTGAGTAATGTTCCTTTCCCTAGTATATTTACATGAATAAAAGTCATAAATCATAAATCATCCTCCTTTTCAAAGAGCGGCCACATATCCGGCTCATTATGCGGTTCCATCTGATCCAACTGCCCCTGCAAGTCCTCGTTTCCTTGCAGCAGAGCACTCACGTATTTTGCCGTCTCATCGAGTATATACTTTCTCGTGAAATTATGGTTCTTCAGTCCAGGGACCAAGTCAGATAGATCCTGATACCCTCGCGTGACAGCCTCTCTCCTTTTCTTTTCCGATCGACAGTGACATAATTGTTGCCCAGGTTTTTGAACACACTTTCGCTTCTTTTTTGGTGGCGCGGATTCCTCTTCCTGCCTCGCCGGTCGCTTTTCTTCTTTGATCATTTCCGGCGGGCTACTCGCATCGAGCGAGGCCGCCGTCGACAGGGAGGCAGATCTTAACGAGGGTGTTTTTGTTGGGATATCGGTTTGTAGGTCGTTAGACAGGTCGAATCTGTTCAAACGAATAATATCCGGCTGTTCCGAGAGGAAGTTTGGTGTGTGCGTGGAGAAATCGAATTCGTAGCCAAAGTCGACGGTGACGCTATTGGCGGCATGCATCATGTTGCGCATCAAGTTCTGAGTTACACGCTCCTCAGTCCATGTCCCGATCGGATTGGAAAATCCATGATAGCAGAAGCTGGGGTCGGATCCCCACTGTAAGCCGGTCTCTAGGGGCCAGCGCTTCTGCTCTTTGGTATCGGGTGGACAGCATGCTTCGTTTTCATGGGTGTAATTGCGGGTCTGGTGTTCGGTGTGCATTGGTGATGGTATTTCAGGAGATATATCGTGGACGTAAAATAGTTTTTCTCAGGGTGTGCATGTATTTCTGCATTTGTGGGGGTGTGAAAGAAGTTGAATCCGGGGGAGACCAGGGGCAGCGGTTGTCTTTCACAAATGGTCAGCTCCTAAAAGGGCGCCAAGTGGCATGAAATGACATATGAAAGTGGCACGGGGTCTAGCGTTGGAGCTAAAGTTTTGTTGAGAAAGAAGTGACTTATGATAGGAGATCCAAATTCTTACTTGGGTGTGCTTGCGAGGAGGCCCCAGTCATACTACGTCAACACCGGATCGCACCCGGGCGGCTTGCAAAATGGACCGGGTGCATCCCGGAAGAAACCCCCTGGCCATATCTGCCCGGGGATTTTTTCTGTCGTACAATCGCTATGCAAAAGAAGCTTACTTGGATTTCGAGCAGAGCCTCTCAGAATCTCACCGTTAAATTTTTGAGCTTCAGAAAAGGGAATTCGATCGCGTGAGTCTCTTTTAGGTCTGGATATAAACACGTGACGTATCCGGGTGCATTCCGGCGTCGCTCGATACGCACCTCTTTGCTTTCTCCACACTCCGCCGGCCAAACGATGATCTTCACAATGAGGGCCTAAACCTTGGAAAACAGATCCATCTATTTTTCAGGCAGCTGGATTCGTGTTCCCCAACATTCCGGGGTTACAGGAATCGCATGATCCCGGGCGATCCTTGCTTGACTGTGCAACTAATGGTTGTCCCGGTCCCGAATGGCAGGGTATTCATACTTGAGCCTCGACCTTGAGCCTCGGTGACCTAGGCCAAAATGTCTTCGCGAAGACGAACGATCAAAAAAGAGACCCCGCAGCGCCGCAAGATCGCTTTAGCATGTGAATCATGCAGGGACAAGAAGGTCCGATGCGACGGGGCGAAGCCGATCTGTGGGCCATGTGCTCGACGGGCGTATCCGATAGACCGGTGCGTATACAAGATTGAGAATGCTCGGTCAGCAAGCAATGATGCTTATCTCAAGGTGCTGCACAATCGCATCCGAGAATTAGAGAATATTTGCGCCCAAAATGGAGTTGCTGTCCCGGCCCGACTCCCTGATGATGAGGAGAGGGGATCCGATGATGGCCAAGACAGACAACCTAGTGCAGACACGTTGGACCATGAGTCTAGAACATCTGTGGCCGTGGAGGGTCTGCTCGGCCTAGGCTCTAATACCGCAATACTCAATCAGCTACGTCCCTCCACGGTACCCACGGTGCCGCAAATGGGTGCTCAGTTGGGACATCGGCCTTCTATACCATCGACACATTCAAGCCTGGGGCATCCAGATGCTGACCCAATCTCACCCCATCGATCACTTGCTCCTTTTGAAGCTGGAAGGGCATCTTCGGCAAATCCATTTCCTTCCCCGTCTATCAATTCCCATAATGTCACCGCCATGGGCGCAATCTCTGTGGGAGAAGATGGGGAGAGTAACGAGTCACCCAGGGAGCAATACTACGGTAACTCATCTGTAGCTTCCTTCATGCGCCTTGCGAAGGACTCGATGCCAATACGCTCTTACCTTCAAACCCTCAAACAGATGGAAGGCAGCACGCCGAATGGTTCTTCTTACCGGGACACAGGGCTGTGGCGAGACTGCCTGACGCCAACACTGGGACTACAATTCGATGATTTTTCGCTGCCTCCTCGCTCCCTGGCAGACCATCTTTTGGAATGCTATTGGAACCGAGTGCATTGTCTATATCCCTTTTTTCATCGACCAAGTTTTGAGCAAGCTTATGAGAATCTGTGGGGATCAAGCAAATGGCCCAAGCCTCAGCTGCCAGAACTAAACATTGGCCTTGGTGGATCATTTGATTCTGGACATCAGTCAATTGTCTTTCATTGTGCACTGAATGCTATCTTTGGCTTAAGCTGCCATTTTTCTGACATCCCTGCCGCTGAGCGCGAGGCAGCCGCATACTCCTTTTTCCTTCGATCAAAGCGGTTCGTCGGTCTTGACCTCCTAGACATAGGTACCATCGGCGTTGTACAGACACTCCTAATTATCTCCCTTCTTTTACAAAGCACACCCTATCCTAATAGATGTTGGAATGCGATCGGGCTTGCTTGTCGGGTGGCCCAAGGGTTGGGCCTGCATGAAACTGCCACGCAGCAATCCATAAACCCCCTGGAGCAAGAAACTAGGCGCCGTACCTGGCACGGATGTGTGATTATGGATATGTATGAGCCTCCAATCTGCCTATCCTCAGCCTCGGATCTGACATTGAAATCTAGGATCGTGAGTATGACTTACGGTCGCCCAAGCATGACATCTCATATTTCGCCTGCTTCTCCTCCGGTCATGAAACCTGACCTGCAATCCGATGATCCTTGTGCACTTGCTGGACAACCTTGTGATCACAAATCGGGTTACATGACCTTCTACGTCTCCACAATTGAGCTCTATAAAATCCTCGAAGCTATTTTGTCCGACATATACAATGCATGGCAAAGCCGATCGAACCACCATCGACCCTTGTCTCATCGGGGAATGAAGCATAGCAGCCTTGATGTGATCATGGAACTCGACGACAAGCTTTCCACATACGAAGCCAATATTCCTCCCGTACTTAACTGGACGGGTATACACCCACTCAGCCCAAATAGTCACCAGGATCCGATCTTCAAACGCCAGCGTAACGTCTTGCGAGCAAGGTATTCACATCCCTTCCTTTCCTGTAGCAAGCTATAAGAAATTGATCAAATTTTCCAGATTTATACATCTTCGTCTTCTCCTTTATCGCCCCATGTTCACACAACTCTGCTCCGACGATCGCATGGACTTCGCTCGACAGACAGGCTCTGGCTCGGACTCGGATAAACCCACTATCGGACTGGAGAAAAATGTCATTTACAATTCCATGTCTGTAAATTGTGCAGCTGCTTGTGTCAGGGCAGCTGTGGAACTGGTGTCACATGTCCACGCAACATACAGAACATCATTGACAGACGCGTGGTGGTATAATGGCTTTTGTATGTCCTCCCCTCGACCGTGCCCTAACAAGATTTCATTGTCTAATGTACGAGCCACAGATACATCAACTGCAGGATTCGTTCTGATAATGTCTTATTCGTGTCGCTCGATCCTCGACCAGATCGACGTGCATGCCGTGGACGAGACATGGCGGAAATGCGAGGAGGTTCTGACAACGATGTCCTCATTCAGTCTCTCTGCCCGCAACTCGCTACAGTTCCTGCAGGTTACGCACCAACATATTGTCCAGAATTATACAGGTAATAGAAACCACCGCCTCGATTTATTCTTCGATCATTTAGAATGGCTTTCTAATACAGATGCAGGTGCCTCCCGCAATGATGATAACGCTTTTGCCCCAAACCAAGTACAACGAAGTAACAAAATCGCCGATCGATCAGATGTCACTTCTCATCTTGCCGAGGGCATTTCAGAAGAGTCTGGGGCGCGTGATTCTGAGTCCAATGGTCCTGCCATTAATCCTTTCATGAGTTGGGATGAAATGGGTCTTGGTCAGGAGGATCTGGGATTTTTGGGCAGATTTGATCTTCCTGATCTTGCGACCTGGTTTTCTGACGTGCCGGATATGTTATCATGACACTGTACATCAGGCATAGCATGGGAGTTCTTAAAGGATGCCCAGGTGAGGAAGAGAACCACCTCGTTATTTGAATTACACATCTCTCATAATGCATCAAAAAGAGTAGAGTCAGCACCATTCCAAAACGTCCCGGACAAACTCTCAAGTGTCTCGAAATCCGGCATCCACAACGGATCGCTCTGGTTCTGGTCAATCCACGGTGCAAGTTGCAACGCCATCCTAACGGCGTGATCACTATCATCGTCGGGATAGACCTGTGTTCCAAAGCCGGCGGTATCTGGCGCCAACCCGGTCGGGTTTTCCGCGGGGAGCCTTTCCCCACTTGACATTCCGGGAAAAGTAGGGTTTAGAGACGCACCGCCATGTTGTGCTGTCATGAGCTCAGCCATGCCAGCGTTGCGAGCAGTTTCGTTGCCTTGCAGTTTCTCCATGGCTGCATTCACGAGGAGCTCGAATGCGTCGCGGTATTTCTTTACCCAGGCCGCTCTTTCACCCATGACGAAGAGCACTGTTGAACAGGCGCGGATGTCATTACTCATGCGGACAGTCCAAACTTGATCTGTGTGTGTCCATAATGCGTATAGGAGAGTTATACCAGCCATGAAAACGGTTTGTACGGCGAGGAATGAATGGCCGTATTCAAGGGTTTGGTGGAGACGTTTGTGGGACTGACAGATTTCCCCTGCGGCCTCGAGACAGATCTTGTAGTATGGGTCTGTGATCGGGAGAAGGGGGAGGAACGGTTGAATTAGGAGCCGAACGGCGCGGTTGTAGTGAAGCATTGGATAGTCGAGATCCGAGCCGGAGAATCGGAGGAAAGCGGACTCTTTCCATTCTTCAAGCTCGAGGTACAAGGGGTCCATTTTGAGGCGGAGTGAGGAGAGCGGTCTGTCGGCGCGGTATATTTTATGTTGAATTCGAGAGTCGATTCGGCGGAGCTTGAACAGGTAGATTGCAAATGTGAGGGTGGTTGTCTTTCCCGGTACTTGCGATGCGGTTAGAAGGGCGGGATCTTGGATGTCATCATCCACGTCTATTGGTAAATCGAGGTCGATATGGCGGTCGGAGATACTGAAAGGACGCCCAAGAGACATTGAGACCACCCTTTCTAGGTAGTAGACTGTCCAGAATAGTCTCCTTCGCATCTGAGTGGTGAATGGATCCATGTTAATTTCGTTTGCCTTTCGATGAAGACCGAGATCAATAGCTGTACGCATTGCCAGCCCGATCATGTACCACATTCCATGGCTAGAGGCAGTGCGAAGATGGTAAACAACTAGGAGAACCATTGCCTCGATATTCTCAATAGAGCGAGCGTCGCACATTGTGGGCACATACTGGAGAGCAGATGTATAAAACCGCTATCAGGTGTTAGTCATAAAGAGCTTGGATGTAGCGGGAGTTGCGGCATTTGGACTGTACCTCTGGTGCCGTGTATGCATATTTGTACTTCTCACTCAATTGAAGCATCGTTGCGCCAATAGCGTAAACAAGATTCAGTTTAAAGATTGCAAATCGATCCGATCTCGTCAAATCTCCACGTTTTGTCTTTGCTAACCGCCAACGTTCTTCGTGAAGCGTCCATATCTGCTTGCGGTCCAAAAATGGATAACGAGAGTGCAGTCTTTTGAAATAAGTTTCTAGCATCTTATTTCCCATTTCTTCTGTTGGCGGTTCGGGTAAAAGCTCGTCTGCTCTTTTACATCGGTCTCGCATTCGAGGACCACCGGCCGGAGGGGTTGCCGCAGGACTTAAACCGCGATTATTTTGTGGGTTGCTATTTGTTGATGAGCTTTGCTGAGGCTGCATCCGTGAAATAAACTGGTTCCAGACGCTTGTTTGGACCATTTCACCCAAGTTGGCGGCTAGGGACAGACCGGAGCTTGAGCCCACATAGGCGGGTGCCTCGGATGAACTCAAGGCAAGTAGTCCCACAATCTCTCCTACTGGGTTATTATCCAGTCCAGAGGTTGTTGTCTGTGGTGTTGTGTGACCAGCCTGCGGAGACCAAACAGAGGCAGGTACATTTGGGGCTGCATTGTGGCTGGAGGATGATGGGTCAGGCTGGACCAGCTTGCCCTCGAGGAATGCCACTCTTTCTTCCAAGACACGAGTGTAGCTAGGGTATCTTATTAGCAAGTCAAATTCTGCCAGTCCCGTGCCTGTTCATCCCCAACTCACTCGTTCTGACGGTCTGCATCTTCGCGCACGCTCGACTTGTCACACGTGACCCCTGCTTTCCGACAGTTTGAACAGGTCGGATATTCGTTGTCGCACTGCATCAAAATAATTAGCAAATGGTTTGGTCTATTCCAGGGCCAGGGTGCTTAGCAAACCTTCTGTTTCCTAGTCTTGCAGCGTGTGCAGGCTGTTCGTCCGCGCTTGCGGGGATTGAAGTCCTTCGAAGCAGGACTGGTCTGCCTGGATGATTCCGGGCTAGGGCCGACGGGATACATAGTATCGCATTGTCTAGATGTGAGAGACCCGGTCTTTTTACAGTCGGCACAGACAAACTTCTGGGTTGAGAGTATCTCAATGTGGCAACGTCAACGATGGAAAGGTTGAACCGGCGACGTCGGAAATGCGGAGAGCGCCAAGACAAACAGCAACCATCAACCAAAAATGAAATGAATAATCACCATGCTTATAAATATCGTGTAGAGAGCTCTAGTATCGCCTACCATTGATAAGATAAATCATTTATCGGAAGCCAATTAATATTGTATTATTCTATATTCAAATGCGGATTTAGGTGTATCTTAATACTATGCGCTTTTATGGTATCGAACGCTGTGTAACTATAAAATGATGAAAGAAAAGATACAGATCAATAGAACATAAGACAACAAATACGGAGGTGCATCTTTGTCTTCTGTCTTCAACTTCTGCTTTAATTTTGGCCCGGGCTGATTTTCTCGTCTCGTCCGGTGAGGGACTCAGCACGAGATGGATGCAGCGTATGAGAGTCGGCTGCAGAAGTCATGGAGTTCTGCCGTTCCATTACCTCCTCATCCTGATGGGCATCATCTCCTTTGGGTTGCCGCTCTGTAAGGATAGCCTCTGCATCTCGCTCAGCCTCAACCTTTCGCTTCTCCTCTTCAATCTCTTCGGGTGACTTGACGCGTTCGAGGCCACGGTCACGAATGAATGCACATGCAAGGAAGCACACCCCGATAAGAGGGACTTGGAGAATGAAGACAGAATGGGAGGCCTTGGTATACGCAAGCAGGATTTGTGACCATTGAGTATCAGTGAGACTGGATCGCGAAGGGAGCGAATAGGTGGACTCGGTCAGATAGGAAAATTCGGCAGGAAGTTGTGAGCGCAGAGTAGCCTGCAAAATGGCGGCGGAGATGGCAAGACCGCATGCTCCTCCCATGCATCGAAAGAAATTGCGGTTGGAGATGGATATGGCGCGATGTGACTTGGTACAATGCGCCTGCAAAGCGACGAGTGTGGGTTGAAAGGTGAAACCAATTCCGATACCAGTGATCCCAACACAGACAGCGATGACAGCTGGGTGTGTCTTGTCGTCGAAAAGAAGCATGAGACCAGCACCTCTATTGTGGCCATTAGAGAATGTTCGAGCAAAGTATTGTTTCAGTTGATGGGAACTCACAAAGTCCAGAGACCAAACCCCATCCAGATGATTTCTCCATAGCGCTTTAGTCGGGAAATGTACTGGCCAGAGCAGATAGAAGCAATAGCCTGGCAGGCCACCATCGGCGAGGTCAAAGCAGCGGAGACGATGGGAGACCAGCCACGGGCATTCTGGTAGTAGAGCGGTAGGTAGTAGAGGTACGCTTGATACACTGCCCCGAGAAGGAAGCTCTGTAAGAACAGGGCAGTGATGACTTTGCTTTTGAAGAAGACAACTAGATTGCAGTTAGTGGGCCATTCAAATCAAGAAGGTGTTATAACGTACTTGGTAGCATTGGCAATGATGCAACCTTCCATTCAATGAAAGCAAATGCGACAAAGGCACAGCCTCCGATGACAAGCATTGCTATCACCATCGGCGAATCATACGGAAAGTAGGAACCTCCTCCCGAGACGGGAATCAAAACAAAGATGATTCCGATAGATGATGCCAGGACACCGAACCAGTCAATTCGATATAAATTCTGGCGAAAGTCGCTCTTTTGAGCGTTATTCGGGATCAAAAAATATCCCACAATAGCTGAAATCGCTGCCAGCGGCGAGATCAACCAGAAAAAGCCACGCCATGTTGATCGCTCGATAAATGCTGCAGCAATAAAAGGACCCATTATATTCCCCACGCCAAGTGACGCGCCGAGTATGCCTTGGTACTTTCCTCG
Organism: Penicillium pancosmium; assembly: GCA_031761475.1. NCBI lineage: Eukaryota > Fungi > Ascomycota > Eurotiomycetes > Eurotiales > Aspergillaceae > Penicillium > Penicillium pancosmium. The sequence continues at coordinate 24,491 of JAVMSB010000144.1, read as the reverse complement.
CTGCTCTAGAGTGACGACGTCTGACACAATTATCATTGTTAATGAAGCAACGCCACCACCTGCCACACCTGCCAATCCTCGAAAAACGTAGAACATAGCTGGATTTTGCGATAAGCCACACAACAAATCTGCTATGCACAACAACACTAGCGCCGATATGTAGACAACCTTGCGTCCAAAAATATCCGACAGCCGGCCATATAGGACCGTGAACATGGTATTAGCGATCAACGAGGAGGTTCCCGCCCAGGAAATAGTGTCCTGGGCGCCCAAATCCCGTGCGATTGTGGGTAATGTGACGCTGATACCATTCTGATCCATGCACATAATAAGTAGGGAGGTAGCTAAGCCCGTGAAAACAACCATAAGCTGGGCGAATGGGAGAATGTTTGTTTGGTCGTGCAAGGCCTTTTCGGCCTCGCGTTGTCGATTCATGATTGAAAGCTTGGCCTTATTGTCGGCGATTCTGGTTGGTTGGCCTCAGATATCCAGTGCTGTGGCAGACTCCAAACACGCGAAAGAATCCACAAAAGACCTTCGAGACGGGAAGTAACAAAAAAGTGTTAAGGTGGAGCTCAAAGATCTCTGCATACAGCTCCGATGGTCGAGGTAGGTGAGAATTGTTTACTCCGCAGTGGGAATCTGTTCGTATAAGAAAAATTGAGATTTGAAGAAAATAATTTCCGTCATGTTGCAGTCACCAGTAGTATCCGGCACATCGGCAACTCGTTCTGAGTCTCAATTGGAGATTCGCGCCGCTCAACAGGATTTGAGTCGGATATGCCTCCGATGCGGGCAAAAAAGCCCTGCATCTTGTCCCAAATCTGCACCGGTGGACTACAGGCCAGCCGCCGTCGGTTTAATTCCGCGTCATCTCCGATATGGTTGGCGCGCCAAAAACACCGAAGTGGAGTCGCCACTTCGGACCTCCGATCGGACATCCGCATTGTGTCATTACGGAATAATTCTCACGCGACAATGAAAAGGACCTTTAACTACAAGTACGTTCTTCATTTTTCAAGTTATTGGCAAAGTGGGGATTGAAATGTGTGTAGTAGTGCCTTAAATATATATGCGATGCTTACCCACGCTGAGCGAGCAAAAGGCTATGGATCTGCTCAACACCTACTCATACTCATCAATGTTACTTTCTCGGCAGCGATATAACAGCTACTAGTACCTATTAGTAACAAAGAGATGGAAACCGAGAGATGCAAAGTGAAGCGGTGTAATATTAGATGTTTGTGTTGAGTTCTCATTTGATCACGACCGATTCATGCGTTGCGGGCCACGCGAACAATGCGTCGGAGCATCCGATATGCCCAATCAAGATCCTCGGACCTCACAGATCAAATTTCGATCCTACTAGCTCTTCGCTCAATTGAAAGAGTCTCTCGGCGGCATCCATATTTACCGCATGGGGTGCAGTTTTGGCGAATTGACAATCACTTAGATATATAGCCGATGGTTCGGAGACCTCTATCTTGTTGTTAGAAGTGAATATGGTTATCTGCGGATCTTCCTTCCAACTGGAACTTGAACTTCTAGACCATACCTGTCAGAGCGGGGTCAAACGCAGCTACAAGCATTGTGGCTCCACCTTGATCAGCCGATTTCCAGAAATTGCTGGTCTTCGACATCGTATCATAACCGGCGTCATCAAGGCCTCGACTTAGACCAGTCCAGATAGCTACATCTTTATCAGCATTGGCGCGAATGGAATATTCGGGTTGAACTATTTAACTCACATCCAGGGTGCACACTGTACGAAACGATGCCGGCGGTGGCTAGGCGTTTTGTCAAATAAACCGTGAAGAGGATATTGGCCGCTTTAGACTGTCCATACGCCAGCCACCCATTATACCCATCGGCCGTGGGGCTGAACATGGGCGGCAAGCCATCCGGGGGTCTTTCATCCTCAGGAACTTCTTTGCCCTCAAAGTTATAGTCGTGGAACCGAATAGGTGATAGTCGATGACCGGCACTAGTCACGTTGACGACGCGAGTGGATCCGCGCCCAGAAGCTTTGGCAGCATTCTTCAGTTGGGTCATGAGCAAATTTGTAAAGAGAAAGTGTCCGATATGGTTCGTTCCAAACTGCATTTCGATTCCCTCTTCTGTTGTCTCGCGATCAAGTACCATCATTCCGGCATTGTTGATTAATGTGTCGATGCGATCGACTAGGCCCTGGATTCTCGATGCCGCCGCACGAATTGATTTCTGAGAGGCAAGATTCAAGGCAATCACTACTACGGAAATATCCGGATTCTGTTCTCGGACAGTCTTGGCCACCTCTTCGACTTTTGTCTCGGTGCGCGAGGCAAGAATCAGGTTCGCCGGATTCTGTTTTCCTATAGCAAGAGCGAGTGCTTCGCCTAGACTATTGGGACCAACACCCGTAATTATGACTAGGATAAATTTTGTTTGTTTTCGTGTTCTGAGCAGGCTAATTCATTCGGTGCTTACCATTTTTGCCCCGGATATTGCTCGCGAAGGTCTCCGCGACTTCTGTTGCGGTGGTCTTCTCGTTGAATTCAGGGTGCGAGGTAGCCATCTTGCCGTTTCTATCTCTTGATCTGGTAATAACCTTTTCTGTCATATCTCATGGGATTATACTTGCATCTATATCTTTTCTTCTTCCCAAAAAGAGAGATATTCTCTATTGAGAGACCCCGCAAGTAGCTGCAAAGCCCGTTTAAAAGCCCCACAAGCCGCAACTCTCTCCTCCCCGGCGCATGTGAGGTCGAACCGGTCCATCCTTTCCGGTATCCAAGCAATTGAATATGGTGAATAACACTAGTATTTGCGGGGGTGCGGGGTGTTATGCATCAAAGGCCAAAGGTGGCTTTGCCCCCATAGCCCCGCAGAACGATGCTCCACATCGTCTACTTCGGCTACAATGCAGAAGGTTTATTGGCGTTTGAACTCGGTAAAGATGGCCGGAGCCCTTACCTCTGAGCGTTCTTGGTATAGTGTCCGGCAGTTGCGATTTTTCCAGTCCCGCCTGAAGCTGGGGTTATTCCAGTCGACTGGGGGAAGATCATTACGCTATCATTCAATTTAAAGTCCGGATGCGCGGCTTAACGCAAGACAGTCTCTGTTCATACTCAGCGATTAATAGCCACATAATTCCCAGAGGGATCATTTATACCATGGAGGCATCAAAAGCTCCAAGTGAAGCAGGATCGGAGCCTTCTGGCATCAAGGTGATCGTTGTCGGCGCGGGTATGAGCTATTACAGTCTTTTTCGGCGACAATTTCTAATTTGGTTAAAGGTTTCGGTGGTCTAACCGCTGCAATTGAATGTCATCGACAAGGGCATGATGTCGAAATATATGAGTCCTTCCCTGGTTTGTCTGGTCGGTCTGCATTGAGAAAAATCACGCGTTGACAGATTTTGGTATTTTCAGAACTTAAATCACTTGGCGATATCATCTCTTTCGGACCTAATGCTGGTCGCATATTCCGCCGTTGGTCAAATGGAAAGATTGCGGATCGTTTGAAGCCCCTCAGTATTGACCTAGAGGGTCATGGCTTTAAGATCCACAAATGGACTGGCGAGCTGGTTCATACACAGAAAGCACACAATCCGGACCCAGATGCACCGGTTTTCAACGGTCATCGTGGTGAGCTGCACACGGTGGTTTTCAACTATGCCAGGGATGAGCTTGGTATTCCTATCCATCTCGGTCAGAGAGTTCTGGAATATTTTGAGGATGAAAATCAAGCGGGTATAGTTCTGGAGAGTGGTATAAAGGTACAGCCATACGGACCCTTAAATTATGGCTATTTTGACTCATTCCATTAGGTCATCGGCGATATGGTTATCGGTGCAGATGGTGTGCGCTCCAAAGCGCGCGAGTTGGTATTGGGCTATGTTGATAAGCCCAAGTCAAGTGGATACGCCGTTTTCAGAGCATGGTTTGTTGTAACTGAGATCAATTTTTTTTCAATGCTGACCTCCATCATTTCCTAAGGTTTTCTAATAAAGATATGATTCGGGATCCACGAACGAAGCACTTTTGCGAGAACGGAGACACATTCAACGGTTGGATCGGCCCGGATGTACACTTTTTGTTTTCCACTATCAAGAATGGACAAGACTGCTGTTGGGTTTTAACGCACAAAGTGAGTTGATTATCTGTCTGGGCCGTAGAGCGTCATTAACAGAGTGAAACTTCAGGATGACGCCGATATTGAAGAGTCATGGTCCTTCCCAGGCAAGCTAGAGGATGTATACAAAGTTATCGAAGGCTGGGACCCTATTTGCAAGGCAATTGTTGAGAAGACTCCTTCGATAGTTGACTGGAAGCTTGTTTATCGCGATCCACTGCCACGTTGGGTGAGTGAACACGGACGCATTGCGTTGCTTGGAGACTCGGCACATCCGTTTCTCCCAACCTCGGCACAAGGAGCGACGCAGGCTATGGAAGACGGAGTAGTTCTGGCCGTATGTCTGAAGCGCGGTGGAAAGAATGGTGTGCCCACTTCTGTTAGAGCGTATCAGGATATTCGGTATGAGCGAGTCTGTGCTGTCCAAAAGACGGGAGAGACTACCCGCGACCTGTGGCACAAGGCAGACTGGGAAAAGGTGGCGAAGGATCCTGCATCAATCCAGATGCCTCGTGAGGATTGGATCTTCCGATTTGATGCGGAGAGAAATGCGGAAGAAGTTTTTTCTAAGGTTGTTGAGGTGAACTGAATGATATGGCTCTTCAAACTGTCTACCTTTGTCAATCCATCACTCCGGGCCTGAGTCTTTTCTCGCCAATTTCGTGGACGATTTTATATCATACAGAAGGTGCAAGAAATGAAGTTCCAGGCCATATTTTAATCACGTTTTACTTGTTTGTAGATCATAACTCAACTTTGTCTATCAGAAATATCAATACTAAATTAAGTACGAGGAGAAAGCTTAATAACTTTGGATAAAGTCGAAGGCTGACTGAGCATTTGCTTTAGTAGTATAAATATTCGGGGTCTTTACTATACCAATAATAGTTGAAATGAAATTCGTAAAATGAACTTGAAGTAGGAATTATGTCTCAAAATGATCTTCGCTTAGAGTTATGTGACAGATGGTATCCATGGTCCATTGGTACTATTTGTTTGTCAAAGTTCATAGTATTTATCCTAGGTAGTCCTCCAATAAACGACAAAGAATACCTAGGTAATTTGAACTTCATCGAGCTTTGGCAGCAGCCACTCTTCGCAGCTTGCCCGGTGGCAATTGTCCCGTTGGATTCACTCATTTTGTTTAATGTAGTCGGCGATTCTGGGTCTCTTCTCGAAGACCTCTTTGAACTTAAGTAGAGCCTCCGGCAGGACCGACTAAACTCACCACAGTTAGCAAGCGGCCTAGATTAGAAGCGAAAGTTATCATACCGGAAGCGTTCCAGTTCTACGATCATTATCAATAGACTGGTATATCGCGAAGTCGACGTAGGTGATCTTATCACCCAATAGATACGGCCCCTTAAAATCCGAGTAGTACTGTGCAACAAGCCTGTAATACTCCGGCACATATTTATCCTTGTACTCAGGCTTCTTTTCGCTTAGGTTCGCAACCCATTTCGTCTGTCTTGATTAGAATTTCCGATCGCACACTACTAACTAGTAGTCATATGTCAAACAGCAGACTTACTCTCCAATCAATATAGATGTCCGAAACAGCGTCCACAACATATTTCTCCTGGCTTGTTTCCCCATCATATCCGCCCAGCTCGCGTGTGAGGTATCGCAGAATGGGAATGTGCTATTACTGTCATTATTTCTCCAATGCATTGGTTGAACTTTTAGCTTACCTGTATCAGGATCTGGCCCTTGTATTCGAGCGCAGGAAGCTTGCCTGTCCGAGTGAGGCCCTGATTTTTCAGGGTCTCGCTCTGCTGAGGCCATGTCGCATCCCACGGATAGAGAACGGTCTTAAATTCAACTCCAGCATCTTTGAGGAAAAGACTTTATATCGAATGTTATGATCAGCACGAAGCTCCGGTCGCGATGGGGTGACTATTGGGGTAACTGGGCGAACTCACTTGACAACTTCGCCACGCCCTAATCGGCCAATGTCGAGGTAATGGTAAACTAGGGTATCCTTAATCATAGCCATGGTTTATTTTGCAAAAAGCTCTCCGGGAAAAAGGCAAGAGGGGCAATGATGAGAAATACTATGAGGGATTGGGAAATCAGAAACGGCTATATGTAGGTTAGTAGTCTCAGGATTGGGAAAGTCAATGGCCAGAAATTGTTACCCGCTTTATATTTCTGTGTAATAGGCCTACAAAATGCGTTGGCTGTCACCATGCATGGACTCTCATTACAAATCGCGCATTCTTCTCCAGCTGTAATGTTGTTGTTTTGGTGTTAAGCATTGTTGAGCGAGGTAAGCGAGTTACGCGAGTTATACGAGGAGAACGAGGAACGCGAGGAACGCGAGAAGACCGAGAAAAGCGAGGAAAGCGAGGAAAGCGACCATTCGCAACAGGCAAAGGATTTGGTGTGAATTACTTCAGAACTTCCCTATTTCTATTCCAAATAAAGACCTGAATATTTTCCACTCTGACAAGAGCATAACACAACCTTGAGAGCTCAAGTATCATCGCACAGCATCAACGCATAAGCATGTAAGTGGTCAGACCTCCTCCGTACTGTGGCTTACATTCTTACCGCAAAATAGAATGTCATCAGCAAAAGACCTGGAATTGAAACTGTGGTTCTCACCCCGATCATGCTCCTTTGTCCCGCATGTTGCTCTGTGTGAAGCCGGGCTTAAGGCAGAGCTCATTCTCGCCGAGGCGGGGACGAAAGAATTCAAATCGCTGAATCCAAAGGGCCGCGTGCCAGTTTTAGCGATTGGCGATGATATTATCACTGAAATGTCGGCGGTGCTGACTGGGATATCTTGGCTCGCGCCGGAGGCACATCTCTTTGGACGAAGCTCATTGGAGACTATTCGTGTATACGAGTGGCTGAATTATTTGTCTACCACTGCCCATGCGCAATCATTCGCGAGCGTCTGGAGAACAGAGAGATTCACAAATGACCCTGATCTATATCCTTCAATCCAGTCCCGAGGAGTGGAGAACATTAGGGATGTGTATGCGCTGATCGAGGGAAAGCTTGCAGAGAGTGATTCGAGCTATGCAGTGGGAAGCTCTTTCACAGTTGTTGATCCATTTCTCGTTCTACTTTATCTTTGGGCAGGAAGATTGAGTATTGAGATGGAAAACACATATCCCAAGTACACTTTGTATGTAAATAGCCTTTTGAGGAGAGAGTCGGTGATTGAAGCTGGCAAAGTTCACGCCAATCTGGGTGCATAGGGATTATCGAAGACCTCTAAGCCACAAATGGAAACAGATGGATGGACTGAGAGCTGTACATAAGCCTATTTCAAGCAAAGTTCTGGCGTGTCGGGTTCATTAAAGCCTCTGTTCAATTTGGTCAGATAAGAAATCGCAATCGCAATGTGTAGTGAATCGGGGATGAGGGAGAATTCTCATCAGGCGCAAAGCAGACAATGTAACCCAAGGCCCGATCTGTCGAAACCTTGAACAGAAGTTAAAAAATAGAAAAGCCGAATGTCCATTGATTGCGCAACTCGAGCTTGTAGACCTCGGGATTTGTAAATTAGTCAATTACTACCGCATGAGGTTCCAGGCCGTGGCTCTACAGCTGTGGCGTTCTATAAATGATGGGCCGCGCCCCTGCTAAAAATCATGATCTCATCGCCCTTTACTCTTCTTCTTCCCCAAATAATCCGACCGATCTCAATTTTTTTTCATAAGCTGCCTGAGAAAGCTCTTTTGCTCCCACATAAAATTTCCCGATGGCTGTCGCACTTCATGGATGGCACCCTGGTGAGGTCGCCATACAGCGCCACCTCGGCTTTGCAGATGCGGTGAGCGATAGCTGGCCAATCGTCGCAAGAAGTATGCCAGATCAGCATCGTCTCTTTCACACGTCAAATTTGAATTTCATACCTGTCACCGCAATCGATAAACATGGCCGTCCTTGGGCTTCTATTATGGCCGGGCCAGGGGGTGAAATCGGCTTTGTGACCAGCCCAAATCGCCAAGCATTATCAATCGTCGCTAGTTTATGGGACGGTGACCCAATACTGGAAACTGTAACTGCATGGATGAAAGACTATGGTATATATGAGACTGACAATCACTTGATTGCTGGTTTGGGTATTGAATTCTCGACGAGGAGGCGCAATAAATTCGCTGGAAGGATTGATGACATCCACCCCCTTGGAAACTCGAATTTTCAATTTGAAATCAAGGTGAATGAAGCTCTAGGGTAAGTAATAACCTATCAATCTTCTAAACAACATCCGGTTTCCGTTCGGCTTTAACTAACTAGATCATCCGCAGAAACTGTCCTAAATACATCAACGTTCGCAAATTGGTCCCATTCGCACACACGCGACCAAAGATCGTTTATCAAGTCGAGCATCTACAACAATCCCAGAGGCTTCCGCAGGATTTGATTGATTTTATATTGAACGCAGATACCATATTCGTGGGTTCTATTTACAAATCTCAGAAGTCAACAGCATCTCAGTTTCCGTCGCACGCAGGAATGAATGCCCGGGGTGGCCTACCTGGATTCATCCGGGTAAGCCCATCTGATGGGCGTACCGTTGTGCTGCCTGACTACTCCGGCAATCGATTTGTCTCAAGCCTTGGGAACATCGAGGCCACGGGTCTGGTTGGATTCACTATAGTATCATTTACAACAGGAGATATCCTCTACATGACCGGCACCGCCAAGAATATCATCGGCCAAGAGGCTCTCAAAATAATGAAAAAACATGCTGCAATCACGGTTATGCAGGTTTCCGGCTTCACTTTCGTGAAAGATGCCCTGCCTCTTCGCCAACAAGCCGGAACTTCGGTCGAGCGAAGCCCCTACAGTCCAAAGATCAAGTACCTTGTTGAAGAGTCCGGAGCAGAGTCAGGCGAGAATGCAGACTATAAAGCTGTATTAGATAGTGCGGTACAGTTATCTGAAGATTTGGCCGTTTTCAGATTCAGTGTTCCTCCCCACGAAGGATCAAAAAGGCTTGAAATCCGACCCGGACAGGCCATCGTTCTAGACTTCATGGACTGGATTGGGCCGCCACAATACCAGCACATGTCTAACGCCAAGCCAAGTCTCATAAACGATGACAGAATACGTACCTGGACAGTGTCAAGTGCCCACGAAGATGGTGAAGCATCTTGGTTCGAATTGACCATGCGCGAACTCAAAAATGGTGCAGTAACAGGCGCTCTATTCGATATTTTGAGGCAATCCAATAGGCCATATGGCACACCAATCATCCCAAGGAAACCCGTTGTCGTCGAAGTTGTTGGCATCACGGGCGACTTCTATCTTGGGCAAAATAAAATCAATGCGCTGTGGGTAGCTGGAGGAATCGGTATAACGCCTTTCTTGTCAATGCTGAGTGCGCTTTCGACCCGAAGTCAGTCGGGCGGGTATGATATAACACTGGCTCTGGCAACAAGAGAGCCAGCTCTCATGGTGAGCCTGCTGAGGCCTCTCCTTGCCCATCTACCGTCGGACATTCGAATCGTGATTGATATTTTCACGCACGTGAATGAGTTCCAACTGGATCAAACTCAGAAGGAAAGCCAGAAACTGTTTATTCATCGCGGTCGGATCCCCGCTGAGTACTGGATTAAGACTGCTGAGAATAAAAATGTACTGATTTGTGGCCCGGGTGGGTTCGGAGACTCGGCGACGGAAGGATTGCAAGCCGCCGGCGTGTCTTTGGAGAGAATACAACGGGAGGGGTTCTACTAATTATCCAGCTTCTGTTTAATTAAGTGATATTAATAATGAAAAGTTTTTAAGTTTTTTTTTTCACATGCATTCAAAATAATTATCCCAATCTGCTTAATGAAAACCTCATGCCTCAACACCAATTTCAAGCAGAAGACGATTCCCAGCAATGTGGTCCTGGATCACTTGGTTGAGATCAAACTCTGTGACACAACTCCAATCCAACCACTTCTTCACAATAGGCTGTTCCATAAGCCAATTAGGAGAAAAGGGCTGCGGGTATATCTCATAATCCTCAATTGAAGGCTCAGAATTCTTGTTTGTATCTAACCAATGCGCAACTTTAGAAAGAGCGAATTGCGTGTCATTTTCATTGCCACTCGAAGAGCCTCTGAGACGTCCATAATATGCTTCGAAGCTTCGACCGTCGATATCAGGGATAAAAACGGCGATCGTTCGCATGGAAGGGTGTACGAAACTTGCCCCGTGGGAAGATAAATGCAGATCTCTCGTTTTGAGTTCTTCGAGCGATAACAAAAGATCAAGTGTTGCCGCAAATTGTTTGTTGTGGAAGAGTCCCTCTGGGCCAATATTTTCGAGCTCCTGAATGATCCAACGAAGCCACGGGGCTGAAGGACAACAACGGCCCGCTAGATAGAGTAACGGCGAAAACCCAATCCTCAAGTTCTCGCACATTATCATTGATAGAGAAGAGGATCGATGCGAGATCGTCAAGGCGGTTCTTGTGTACCGTAGTAACTCATAGACATGGAAGTATGAATCTAATTCGATTTTGCGGTCCTGGTCTCCTAGAAGACATAGTGCCCAGAGGAGGCGCGCCTTGTAAAAGCTGTACAGCGCTAAGACAAGGCAAGACTCCCACGATGTATGCTTGTGAGACAGTGGCGGAAATGGAAATTTACCCAGCCCCTGGTATGAGAACTCATCAAGATCTGGTTGGGAGTCCTCTGCTTTCAGCGTTTGGAAGAGTGTTGAGTTGTATGTCTTCCAATCATCTAAAGCTTGTAAGAATGCTAGGATCTTTTCTTTCGACGTAGTCTTGTAATGTGCGGCGTAAACACACCATATTAGGTGCTTGAGATCAAGATCTGCGGAGGTGAACTCCAGAAGTTGTTGGATCAATATCGAAGAAGAGCTTGCTCCCAATTCAAAGAAAGAAGCAGGAAGATTGACCGTCAGCTTTTCTGCGTTCGACAGAGAGTTCGGCTCCAGTGGGCTAGGAAACGGTCTCACAATGCGACATATCAACTCCAAGTCGCGAAGGGAGGACTCAACCGGTAAGATGAAGTGGCTGGTCGGGTGGTTATCATGCGACTGCATTGAATGCGAATAATATTGGGTGACTTGAGTATGGCGAATGGCGGCCGGAATATTTCCGGAAAGGCACTATTACCTGTCATTATTTTCCAAGGACGCCATTTATGAAGGCTGTCGACATACCTCGATATATGCCATAAGAATCAGAACGCCTACTGCCAGAGGTGTAGGGTTCTTTGTCTGATTTATTTCCCTTGATACCCCTTCAAGGGCTCTGATGTACGTCTGGATGGCAGCGATTTTCGTGTCTAATCCGCGATCGCGATCGCTACCACCTTGTTTCGACAATAACAAGGTTGCGCGATGCATAGAACCCAGGGCGACGATAGCATCAAAAACCCATTCGGTCTCCCATGCCGCTTCACACAAGTAATCTCTCCAGAAATGAAAGCTCTTTGGTGCGAACAAGATCGTTGATGTTCGGTAGAGATATTGGTGGTATCCCAACATATCGCGTGCTCGGGAGTGAGGCCGCTGAAATGGATTGGGATTGACCGGCAACGCCATCAAGGGCAATCCATCTTCGCGAGTTTTCGGCTGCAAATATTCACGATTCATGAGGTTTGCCGGGGGTGGCGCAACACCATTATGTGCATCAGTTGTAGTTGTGCTTTGTCCCGAATGTCTGGTCTTCAGCCGCCGCTTCTCTGCGTATCCAGAACATTCTATATTGGCAACCTCACAGCGTTCACAATCTGGCTTTCTTTCGTCGCATTTCACTCGTCTGGTGCGGCATGTCAGACAGCCCGTCCTCCTCCTGCGTTTCTCGGTCATTGTGTCCAGGATAAGACCAGGGTAATGTTGGTTGGGCGGATTAACCAGGCTACGCGGCTTCGAAGTCTGGCATATGTCTTGCTTTGAGTCTTTTTGAAGTCTCGGTTACTTCAAACAGGAGTTACAGATATAACTAGAGACACGAGGCCTTATCAGCGTGGCAATGGAGAGTTGTCAGGTTGAAAAGTGATTAGTAATACAAAATACGGAGCGGCAGGAAATATTGGTGCCTTAAATATTTGGCCGTAATTGTATTAAGTTAACGTTAGCCTCATGCAACAGAACTACTGTCTCCCCTTCTCTGATAATTGAAAAAAAAAAAACTATTAAACGCATAAAAGGGCATTTTCAAATATCTTCTCTCCTAAAATTATCTGAGTGCCACAAAAGTTGACCACGTTCCATATTCAGCTACTCAACACCCCAGTGCCTCATGCCTTATTCTCAACTGTCTCCGTGGTAGCCTTTTCCGAATCTCCAGAAAGTCTTACGTCGGCATTCTCACTTGGACTAGTCGTATCCTTAAGGGTCGTTTCCAAATTCGCAGAGCCAACGCATTTGTAAGTAGCGAACTTTCGAGCTGGAAGTTGTAGTTCAAACTAGAATTGTCATTAGCACCGCATAATCTATAGAATCAAAGAGAACCAACCTACCATTTCATCAATTTCTTCGAGTGTGCGACCTTTTACTTCTGGTAGATAAAAGAAAATAAATGCAGCGGCGATGAGACAGGATGGGAACCAGATGTAACCATATTTTGGCCTAGGAATCCTAATTAGTCTCCATTCAAAATGGCTACCCACGAAGCACTCTTCTTACCCCCAGTTGAGCGAGTCAGGATTGATGAAATATGGAGCGGTAAACGTGCATAGCCACTAAGCACTCAGTTATCAATCCAAATTTTCAGAGAATTCAGTGTGTGCTTAGACGGAACTCACTGCCCCGAGGAACCCAATGGCTGCTGCCAGGCCAAATGTATAAGATCGAAGGCGCTGCGAAGGGAGCTCTCCACCAGACACCCATGCATATGTTGAGACCATTCCCTAGTATTTCATGTCAATACTTCCTTGTCTCAGTCATGCATATCGACAAGAATTGGCCTACATTGTATCCGAAAATGAAGATGACGGACAATCCCACAATTGCCTTACCCGTTGACTGAGTACCCGGATGAACAGTGTACAACGCGGCGATGATCAACTGGCTAAAGCCACAAACTATAAGACCAACTGTCAAAAATAATCTTCTGCTTCCAATCTTAGTGATGACTGCAATGTTGATCATGATGGCCACGACGCCGAGCGCGGTTAATATGCAGCTGTTCTCGAACGCATTGCCAACATCCGCCATTTCAAAGAAGTAAGTTCCGTATGCTATCAGCAAAATAAGATTAGCATTCCCCTTCAGTTGTAGCTACGGGCATGGGAATTTGAACATACCAATCATGAACATTGCGCCAGAGGCTGCCTGCGTACTCACAGCAGCAACGGACAATATTGTTCTCCGGCGATCGACGGGATTCGAAAACATATCCCAAACTGACACACCACTAGCCAGATCCATCTCCAGTCTTATCGCGTCGTTTATCTCCTGCATTTCCTTTTCAACTGTTTCCTCATCGGGCCTCAGCCACACTAGTGCCTTGCGAGCTTCCGCTTCTTTCTTGTGCTGCAGTAACCATCGGGGTGATTCAGGAATGAAAAGCATTCCGGTGCAGAGAATCGCAGGTATGATAAATACCAGACCGAGCGGGATAATATAACTGTTTTTCCCATCTATCTTCGCTGTGAAATTGTCGATAATCGTTCCGAGTAGGGAGCCGAAGGAAGTCCAGAATTGAAACAAGCCTAGCATGAGCCCACGGTATCGAGCCGGTGCACATTCCTAGAGAATTAAAATAAGCTTTGCACCAATTCTCCTTTATTGACACGGGAGACGAACTTGGATGTACAGCTGCGAAAAGGTCATCAAGAATCCATTGCCCAGTCCGATAACCAGACGACCAGCGTAAAGGCCTGCGATTGAATCTGTGGTCATCATCACCACATTCGCAACGTAGATCAAGACAACCGCGATCCAAAGACAGGTCTTTCTTCCGATATAAGTGGCTGTAGGTCCTATTCAAGTTTTTCCCTGTTAATTCCTGCTAGTGCCTACTCCTTCTGGGAAAACGTACCCGCTGAGCACGATCCCACAAATGCACCGAGTGTCATCAACGAAGAGATCAGTTGCTGACGCTCGTGAGGGATATTCCATCCAAGAGAGGTGTTTGGAGCCGGCTCTCCAAAGACCTAAATTTCATTACCCTGGTCAGTGGATCATCGATCGCGGAAGAAAATTCGGCCATTCTCACCTTCAAAAACCCAACCATTGCCTGGAAACCTCCAATGAGAGTGAAATCAACACCATACTGAAAGGGAGACATGGTAATCAATGAGCAAGCCATCAATGACTTCCAATGGAGCCGCAGCCCACTTTTCTCTTGATTATCGCCCATGGTGTGTATAGTCTGCAAATGTGACCAAAAACAACAGTGACCGATGAGGATGATAAATAGGAGATGTCGCCCCAAGCCGGCCTTCAAACGACTATAATCTGCTCTTTCATGATTGGTTTCAATGGGATGAACGCCTCATTCTGGAGAATATACCGAATGCGTCGCATTGCTGGCCTGCCCCAGTGGTGGCGTATTGCGATCGAGGCCTTCACCAGATCATCTGTGGGGCCATGCGGAGATTGAGGTCTTGTCTCTGTAAAAACGGGTGGAAATGAAACTGTCGGTCCCATGACTGCGTCTTGCATTCAACCGAAGCAGGCGCTGAGTGGTTGATTGTGGAGGGGATGCGCGGGTGGATTCACCCGACGGAATGGATAAGACGTATTGACTTGTAACTTGCTTTTTAGCCAATTTCCGGAGCGTATGAAGGAGCTCATTGCCGATCCAACCCCTCTCCCATCTTGGGTGCCAGGAGGGCTTTGGGCGTCGTGGCTGCGTGAAGAAAGGAGCTTGGGCTCCCCGGGACTGCAGCTACACCGGCAGTTGAATTATTCTGTTGATCCCGGTTTCTATCGTATTTCTCTTGTTCTATACTAGTCTTCTGGGGAAGTGGGTCATCAATTCATGTGTTCACTTTGCTCAAACTGTCATTTGAACGGCAGGTTGTGGGGAAGATCAGCAACAGAATGTGGAGAAGCGGGCCTCGGGATTTCTAGTAATCTGGGGAAGTGGAGGGTTTCACGAGACGAACAGCTTACATTGAATTGGCTCTGATTTTGACAGACTAGATTGAGATGGCGGAGGAGAGTGATTTCCTTGGAGACTGCTGGGGAAGGGCCCACCTGGTGAGTAGTGAAACTCGTATCAGATTCACATTTCGACCGAAAGCTGCAGTTGATTCAAAGGTGAAACGGGTTGTATTGAGCCAATGGAGAATCTATGAGATTTAGGAGGTATTTTATTATGTCATAAGATATTAAAATGCGCGAATATTTCTTCTACTGCTATTCATGCGTCATGAGTCAATTGCCATACACCCTGGCTAATATAGACCCCCAAGTGCGAAGCAACTCTCCACTCCTTCGGCGCTTCTGTTGCGAATTGCAGAATTTCCCTATAAGTCAGACCATCCACGTTCTTCGCATCCTGGTTCGCCCCTAGCTCACACAATTTTGCAATCGCGCTATGCTCACAATTCCGTGCTGCTTTGTGTAGAGCTGTCTCGAAAAGAAGGGCATCCCTAGCATCGATAAAGACGTCTTGTTCCATCAATAATTTTATACCAGGAATCCATCCTCCTGCCGCAGCTAGATGTAACGGAGTCACGCCTTCAAGCATGAGACTATTCGGATCGGCGCCATGCTGTAGAAGCATCTTCATGCATTGCATTGTCTTATTCGCAACGCAATAGTGAAGCGGGGTCTTTCCTTCAGGTTGTGTGGTAGGAAGCTCGATCAATGCCCCATGATCAATAAGGAGTTGCAATACCTCGACAGAATCCCGAGAAACTGCTCCATGTATAGGGCCCCAGCCCTTTCCCGATGAAAAAAGAAATTTAGTATCTGACACATCCTTAGGAAACTTGGAGGGGGGAAGAACGAACATCTTTATAGCTTCTGACATTGACATCCACCCCTTTTGATAGTAGTAACTTAACTATCTCGGCATTACCATTTTTACATGCCACCGAAAGCGGAGTACCCCCGGCTGTCGTCCTTACTTGCGGATTCGCTCCATGCTCCAAAAGCAACTTCACAATCTCTAAATGACCGTACTCCGTTGCCTGCCACAGCGCAGTTGCACCACTGTGACGATAGGGGCTTTTACCTCCAGCCCACCCAGTAACACTCCACTGACGCGCGGATACCGATGCCCCGTGTTTGAGCAGAATTTTCACACTCTCGAGCTGACCCTTTTCGGCCGCGTGCGACAACGCCGTCCGGCCTTTTTTGTCGCGTGCATCAACATGAGCATGGGTCAATATAGCTTTTAGAAGTAATCCACCCCCTTGCATAATAGCGACTCTAATATCCTTAGCTGCCTCGGGGCCAGATGGTAGATTGTGCCTGCTTGTATCCTCGGGGTCGACTGAGTGTCTGGGGAGTGTCGATGCTTCATCGTCTGGGTGCTCGACAGCTTTCACTGTGCTAGCATATTCGAGCAGGGAAGTGCCAACATCTGGATTAAACTCGAATTTTCCTTGGAAATTCCTATCTCCAAATCCTAGAGCTGACTTTGTCGAGATTATCCTGTCAACTGGTCAGTCTCGTTGAAATGAACCGTGAGCGATGAATATGCGTGCATGTGCTCTACATACAAAGTTACATGACCCATAGCATTACCAAACGTAGATTTCGTCCGTTCAAGCTCCAACGACAACGCAAATACTTCCCTCCGTCTAAAATACCACAGTACGCCATTCATGCGAGTTTCGCCGGTCCGGGGCGAATCCGTGCTTCCAGATTTCAGATCCGGAGACGAGGTCTCAGTTTTGAGATACGGCTTCATCTTTTGCATTATGCGGTCCAGAGCAATTTTGCAGTTCTCAATAGGGCTGAGTAGAGTTAGAATGGCGTGGCTTATCTCTGGATCCTCGTTCACCATATTGAAGACATCGCTGCTGCTTAACGATCTTTCGAGACTGCTGACTAGTATCTGGAAGGATAAAATGTCGTTTTTGATCGCACTAATTTCATTAGGGGCATTCTTGATGGTGGAAAATAAATCGTGCGCTGTCATGGCGGCTTGGCCAGCCATTTGAGCGACTTGGAGGATAGCCGCGGCTGCGCTGATACCGTCCATCATATTTTGTTATGATTTATTCCGAATGCTCTGGGGATGTACTTGATTGTCTTGGCAATATAATAGAGAAGAAAAAAGGGTCCAGAAAATTTGTCATCCAAACAAGCACTAGTATTGCGGGGGTCGGAGGGGCTCATCCCTCAAGGGGGCGGTGCATCCTAACTAATCCAAAAATCGCCAAATAAGGGAATGATCACAATGGCATACACCTATTATTAGAGGCTGTACAAGGCTATGTAGTTCCAACGGGTATTGAGGCTCTGCAGGCAGGCGACTTTGGTCCTATCTCATTTCAAACTGTCGGCCTGATCTCTGTACATGTACGCAATGAAGAATGGACTCGGTGAGTAGGAAATTGAAGCCTTCAGAGGCAAAGAAAGTAGAACATCCGAATAGAATAAAAAGACTAGCAGCGGTCATAGCTCATCATCTTCGTAAACCCCAGCCAAACCCCACTTATTCCCTGTATCCAACAGCTACTAGTAACAGAATAGAGGCAGGTTTTGCATCCTGAATATCTTGATGTGTGCTGATGTTCTGGAAAATTTCCCGCAGCCCAAACCATGCCATAACACCTCGTCCAAACAGCATCGAAAGCAACCCCGAATGATGCCATGCCATGGATCATTCACAGGTACTGCAATGACTCTCACCTCAAACAATGGTTTTATCCGTCAGTGAAGAGGACAAAGTCCCACAAAGGTGATATCACAAGAAAGTTAACTGTCTCATCCACTCTTCCTTTAAGTATTCGGCGGACCGATCGGAACTCCTAGACTCCCAGCCGCCCACGGGTTCTGCATGACACGAGCGTTGAGGGCGTTAACGTTAAAAGTATTGTCCTCGGCGACATCGTTGGGGTTTCCGCCCGGCCCAGCCGGGGGGTGAGGAACAGAGTGTCTCGCGACAGGGCTCTGGGTTGGAACTGGGTGGTGACCCATATATGCACCACCAGTGACATTCCCTTGGTTCGGGAAGAAACTTTGGTTCAGAGACCCGCAGCTCGTACAAGTGAATTCGATTTTAAAATTCGTCATAAGCATCTGGGTAGGAACAGCGGCGGGGTGGTCGCTGCGTGCTGGATGGGGGTAACCGGGTGGTTTGGGATGGTGCTCTGGTCCAGCCAGGGGCAAGGCAAGGGGAACAGGGACAGCTTGGTATCCAAGTGCTGGTTGTGAGACCATGGGCTGTGCATCATTATTCAACGGGGTTTGATTGGGGGTTCCAATCGGCGGTGGTTGCGGTATCTGTGGGCGAATGGCTTGGGCGGTGCCGTGGGGCTGTGGTGGTGGATGTGGTAATTGAGACGCATGGTTCTGTGGAGAAGGAGTCGAATTCATAGCTTCGTCGTCCATTAATGTTGACGGGAGTGGCTCTGGGAGCCAGCGAGTCTCGGATATGGCCCGGTACGATGGTTCGGGGTCTTCCTGTGATTCGGGTTGGGATTGAGATGACGATTGCTGATCACCTACACTCATTTCCAGGTCCAGACTGTTATCGGCCTGACTGTCAGCTTGTCGAGGCTGCAGCTTAATCAAGGCCCGTTGCGCCTGTCTCATGGAAATATCGTATCCGTGATAACGCTTCACAGCATCGACGACCTCCTGTCCTGTAATCTTGCTTTTCATGTCAAAGAGCTTGGGGATTTCTGTCAACAAGAAACGGACATGAGAGGCTTCGGAGCGCGCGGGGGTCGCTGCCGGTGTCTCTGCACTCCTTCGACAGCTGTGACTGTCTTGTAGACTCGTGATATAGGTCGCGTTCTTGTTCGAACGGCAGACCACGCGGAAGTAGCAATTCGTGCCCGAGCGACAACCAATCACCACACTCTTTTTGTTGCTTCGCATCACTCGAAGCTCCCAGTGTTGTCTGACTGATATACTCCGAATCACCGTCTTGAACTCGTCCAGAGAAGAGAATCGCTGGCCCACGTGGAGCCCAGAGTACATCTCAGTCATGTCGGCGAGGGCGGAGCACGCAGCAAGGAGGGAAACGACAGAGCAACTGAAGTTTCAGCCGCGACGGCGCAGGGGACAACTTCCATCAGGGTTTGGAGCGTGAATCGCACAGCCTCGAGTTCACGAGCTTAAGGACCTCAGGGACGCGTGCTCGTTCAAGTGCGGAGCGTAGCGGAGCGCGCGCTGAGGAATGTTTAGCCTGTCATGGAGGAGTAATATTAGCGATGGAAGGAATGTTAAAAAAAACGCCCTGGATTAAGATTGAAAGTTAAACCAGGGAGAGGTAAGTGAATGAAGTGGAGGAGGTTGAACTTGAACTCTGGGGAAAGCAAAGAGTCCAAAAGGTCGGGGAAACTGCAGACCGCTCGCCTTTCTTTCACTTTCACTCTTCACTCTTCATCCGGGCACCTTAAGGAAGTTGCAACTGCACTCCTCTCTACAACCACAGCAGCCAGGCTCACTGCGCCTTCTTCTTGATTAAGCTGCAGTCTCGCCTTTGCTCTCTCCTTGTACACCAATCTCCAGTCATGGCTTCCTACGGCCTGCTGGGCCAACAAGAAGAAGGTCGAGTTCGATCCCGCCAACCCGGGCCAACACCCCCAGCTAACTCCAAATAGACGCCCTTCACAAATCGCGCCTTCTAAACGTCGAAGAAAAGCCCTTCAAGCGCATCTCCAAGCGCATCCTCAACCCAGAATCCCTTGTCATCTCCAACACCCAAACCGCAACTCCTCCACCAGAAGACTCCTCCTCTTCCTCACCCTCCACCTCCACATCCACCGAAAAGCAAAAACGCCTCGACGAATGGCGCCATTTCCGCGAAGATGTGACCCTCGACTTCGTCGCCTTTGAAGGCAGTATCGCACGCATCCAATTCCTCCTCACAAGCAACGAGAAAGAACGTGAGCGCTACGCGACAGAAAAACTCCGCATCCTCGACACCATGCAATCTGTCCGAGGCAACACAGCCGAACTACGCGCCCAACTAGACGAAGCGCAACGATTACTCGCATTACGGAAAAGCTACGACGAACTCGCCGAGAAGATCACTAGTAATCGATTGCTCAAGCCGCGCGAAGACCAAGAGGCTAATTTGCACAAGCTTGAGTCGGAAATTACCGAGCTGGAGAAGGAGAGTAAGGATTATGCTATGACTTGGTCTGAGCGACGTGAGCAATTTGGCCGTATTGTCGAGGAAGGTATGCAGCTTCGCCGGCTGATTCGTGATGAGAAGGAGGAGGTTGAGCGGAGGGAGGGTATGCAGGAAGGTGAAGATGGGGATGAGGGGGATGTCAATTCCAAGGGGAAGATCAGTGCTGCGAATAGTCCTCGTCCTGAGGCGGAGGGGTCAACTCCGTCGCAGAGTCAGGATGAAAGTGGACGGCTGCAGGTTGAGAAGGGAGCTGGGAGTACGAGGGGGGTGTCACCGCTGCGAAATGCAATTAGTGTGCAAGGCGAAAAGTCTCGGTCTGATCAGGAGGATACGAATATGCTGGATGAGGGTGAGGTGAGAGACGAGGAGGCGGGCAACAACTCTGATGAGCTGGAGGAAGGCGAAGAATTGCCCGACGACCGAATGGGGGGAGAGCACATGGATACCACTTGAAGGTTTCAATCCAAATGTATAATACTACTAGCATGGAGTTTAGGGTCTGAATAGGGCGTTGGTCGTCTTGGTCACTGGTCACTGGCCATCTGGAGTTTTCAAAATACATGCATTCAATTTTGAGTTACTATTATGGATGCCTAGAAGCATTTGGGTATTTTCTTATTCAATCATTTTTGATCCATGAGGGACTTTGTTCAGGAAATCTCCCGCTCAGCAGTCTTGGCCTTCGCGATGGCTTCTTTCGCAGCGGTGATGTGTTCGACGTTGCTCTCGGCGCCCTTCTGGCCCTCCTCGGTCTATAGCAGGGTCAGTATTGATCAATATCAGGTTACCTATTTCAAGACCGGAAAACAGTTTTCACTCACGATCAAAGACGTCAGCTCTGCCACGGTGTTGACGAGCTTGGCCTTCAGGGAAGGCAAGACCTTCTTGGTTTCCTCAAGGGCCAGGTGCTAGAAAATTTCAATCAGCTTCTTTTTCAATAATCTGATATATGGCACCAGCCACAAATCTTTCTCATGCAATTGGGCCCATGGATGGTGAGGACACCATGATGCAGACATACCTCTTGCTTAATCATGTACTCCTGGTTCTCATCTTCGCCGCCCTGCGCACTCTCCAGCTTCTTGATACGCGCCCCCTGTTGGATCAGCTCGTTGTGATAAGAAGCCTCTTCCTTGACCAGGCGAAGGACCGAAGAGGTGGTAATTTCAAGTTGAGAGCGAGGAGCCATGGTGATCGAGATAGAGCTAGTGGGTAGTCAGTATGGTTGAAAATGCAATCGATTTTGAGTGCTGAGGCTAGTCATGGATTCAAACGAGACTGGTTTCACTGCGCTGAATTCAAGCACAGGGGTGTCCAGCTCAATCAGCCTGCTAGCATGGGCCATGCAAATAGCAGCTGACGAGGATGATCCACGCAGCATGCCGCCGCGGGGTCTCGAGATATTGTAATGTACAATGTACAAGATCAAGGCCCACCCAGGCCTCTGAATTGGAGATTCAAAGATGTTTGATTTGATAGGAGCACTCACATTTGAGAACTTGTTTATTTTCTTTCCGTTTCCTTGTGTCACTGACAATTCGTAATGCTGATTGAATGTGGCCAAGACTCGTTGGAGCGTGCCCCTCTGATAGCACGTGATGCGTGATGTCAAGTTTGTCTTGTTTGCAAATAGCAGTATTGGTCACGTGTACATCATGTGATGGGCTACTTCTACTCCGACTATAAGATGAATGTAAATGCAAATGCAAATAGTGAAATATCGAAGATCTATAAATATCAAATCTGCCTTATGGTCTTAAAATCGAAGCTTCACATGTTACTCGTTAATTGGTGTAAAGCTGATAAGTTGCCATGCAGACAATGCAATACAGTAGACCTCGGGAGTAGTTACCAGGCAGACAAGAACACTCGACTCAATACCAGTATTTGCTACATAACTCGAATATAATTCAGTGTCTTCCTCCATTAGGCTCTCAACAAACCGAGTAATACTGTAGTACTGCCTTTCCCATCTCATTGTTCACTTAATATCACCTCAGCCACCCGACATGGTCATCTGGCCGCAGCCACGGCCAATAAGCGCCCGCCTCGAAGCTCCTTGCCCGGCCCTGCTCTGCTTTGCCCTGCGGTGCTCCACTCCGCCCGCATCAAAGAACCCCCAAGGCCCTCATCAATTATAAAACCCATCCCCAGTTCTTTTCAGTCGGGCTGTTTTCATTTCATTGTATACTTCCAATGTCACCTTTACACCTTGCATAACCCGGTCGAGTTTGCTGTCTTAAGCCGACCATGCCAGCCCCAACCCTCAAACAGCTGGCGACAGCGACAGCGATCAAGCATGTTAAGAGTAAGTGGTTGGAATATACCCTTCTATCAAGCTGTCTGTTCTTACAATCTAATCTGTTTCTACCATCGCTTAGTGCTGGACGATATCGGCAGCCTACCCTATGCCCTTGCTCGTCCGATGCTGCTCAAAGTCGACAACCCCGAGAAGCTGGTAAGTGGCACATAACCAAGGAACATCTCCTTTCCTCCCATATCTTGGTACAGATATATACCATTTTATACACCACTCCTTATAAAGCCATGCTAACATCCTCCCCCTTTCCTCCAATCTAGCATTCAATGGAACTCCTCTCCCCACACCTCGCCGAAGAAGACCAAGAAATATGGCTCGAGTTCATAAAACGCGACATCCCCCAATGGGATACCTACGATATCCCACGACACTCCAACCAATGGTACGAAATATATTGCGACCTCCGCGAAGAAGTTCAACGCTCCCTCGATGCCGACGCCGAGAAACTGAAGATGGCCATCGACGGCATCCAATCCCAAAAGGCCCGTCTCACGCCCAAAATCATCGCCGGACCCCGAGGCAAACACAGACCAAGCATGAGACAAATCTACGCCTCCAAAGATCGCAAAATGGGAGGAATCCCCCCGCCCGTCAATAAATCCAGCAACATCTCCTCAGCCTCGGACTCGTCCTCGAGCTTCACCTTCGGCGGCACCTCCCGCGTCTCCGGCTTCGGCTCCGCGGGTTCCAAACCCCCCAAGAAATCCATCTTCGCGCCCCAGCGCAGAAATAATGCCCTCGCAATCCCAACAAAACACCTCAGCACCCGCGCCTCCCGCGTGAAGCAAGCTCCACGATCCCTGATCGAAGAACATCGACGACCTATGGACCCACCCGCATCAGCATCAGCATCCACATCAGCACCAGCCTCATCCTCAACATCGCGACGTGACATAAATGCAAGCGTTCTAACCCAATCAAACGGGCGAATTAGGCAGGACAATAAGCCCGTTCCATCCAATCCGGCCTTCGGTCCCAAAAGTGCCGCGTTAGCGGAACGAGAGGCCCGTTTGCAAGCTATCGCTTCAGGCAAACCTCTCCCCAATGCCGACTCAAAGAAACCCGCTTCATCGGGAGATGGTCCTTCATCGCCGATTAAGCGACCGATCAATAAACGCCGCGCTGTTTCTCCGCCATCATCAGCAGCCCCTGCGACTTCCCAGGCTTCGCCTCCACCGCTGCCGGCGCCTCGTCCGGCTGTTATACGGAAACGTCCGGATAGTGTTTTTATTCAGCCGAAGCGGAAACGGGTTGGGTGAAGAGGTGTTTTTTGATACTTAGATCATATTGGGCTGAAATGTTTCAGTTGGGTTTCGCATATGTCCTTCTTTAAAGGAAGGAAGGCCGGCCGGTGGTATTTGACGACTATAAGCTATAAACCCTCCTCTGTTTTAGAGAAGAGGCAACCATTTGCCGAAAATCCGGTCGTCTTACCGGGTCATTATATCCCACCGACAGAGACCATTGCAACTCCACGCGACAGGATGACTTGGATGTGAAATATGCCGTCGTTGCCGCTGCTGCTGCTGCTGCTGCTGCTCCGCGAATACCGACTCCCAGCATCAACATCCCCCACTCACTCACTCACTCACCACTCGCATTAGAGAAATGAGGTTCATGTGATATATCACCACTCGGCTTATTCCATTATAATCATTGCCGCCAATGATAAAGTCCGAAACTCTCGCCGCGCACGGCAAGGGAGCACAAATCCCAGCGAGGAACCAATCTCATCGCATCGCGTTTACCGCTAGCCAGTCTAGCTAGCTGACATCCTCTTGCGATCGACCATTCAACGCGACTCCTCTCTCATCGCATCGCATCGCATCGCCGATGCACTCATCACCCATGTACCCC